>JAQIWF010001529.1:0-11668 GCA_034694965.1 Ceratozetes gracilis | reverse complement strand
TGGATTCAAATTTGAGTGGATTCAAATTTGAATCCACCGTTCAAAAGTGGGAACACCTAGATAATCTGCTAACGCATATTATATTCTGTAGTGCTAATAATCAATACAGCATTTGTGCAAACTTTTTATTGACATTTTCAAAGAATATTTTCCCTAATTTTCTCAATATTAGTGTAAATATAGGTGGTTGGGAACAGTAAGCTCTTGTATACTTAACAAAATTTGAACCTTGTTCAACCCTATAAATTCGAAAGAAAACAATTTTTGTGTAAAAATATGTCAATTCATTTGATTGTATTTAATAAGCGAAGGGTAACCGTTGTGTCACTCTTTCACGAGTTTATTGAACTCTCAATAAATGAGTCCATAATTCACACGATTAACAAAATTTCGCATAAATTTGGGATTTTTGAGGTCCGGAAGTGTTCTTGACTTCAGGAAAAAATAAAACTAATGGTAAAAATCAGTGAAAAGGAAAATTGAAGTTCAGATACTTTTGGTTGAAGCAAGTACAGTTGACTATTTTGTGAAGTCATCACAAGGAGTCACCACATAATGGGTTAAGAGTGAGAAGCCTTCAAAACGGGAGACACTGTTATCCGTTACGAAATAAGACAGACATGAAAACAGCAAAACACTAATTATTGTTTGGTTTCCCACTAATTATAGCGAAGAGAATTACCCGAAATAATAGCCATTGTTTTATTGTTACTTATTAATTGCCCTAGACCAATTTGAAACCCCTTTCATTACAGTCACGACTCTCACATCACAATCTTCTCATAGACTTTACCATTGATTTTGTGTGATGTTGTGTACACGAAATACGGCACTGACTGTACTGTAGATGTATTGCATTGAATGTATATTTGAACGAATGATTCATTGAATTTGACTTCAATTATGTTTACGTTTTAATCGCTTTAATCATATATTTTATTTTGATTTCAATTTTCAAAGAAATTTCATTAAAAGTAATCAAATTATTATTTAATACCAAATATTGGATTAAATTATGAAAATTGGCGTCAATTCAGACAAATATTACTTAAGATTGTCTTCAAATCTATTTAATTGTGAATCAAAATAAACGACATCTTAAGAAGTGATGCAAAATCAGTCGAATTTGATTTCATCTTCAAGTGGTTCCCATCGAAGGGTTGCCTCCAATTCATCCAATTCTTCGTCAAATTTCAATAACAAAGAGGTTTTGAAACCGTTATCTCTTACGGAATGTGTGGCTGAAGGTTGTCCTCCACCGCCGCTGTCTATCAATGATAAGGTTGTTTGGATCAGTGATAACGGACCAGAGTTTGGATGTGTTAAATGGTTGGGCAAATTGCCTGATGTGGGCAGTGATTGGATGGCAGGCGTCGACTTTGTCAACGCTGTTGGTTCGGGAACGGGTCTCTACAACGACCACCAGTTGTTTGAAACCCGTCTAAATCACGCCTCACTCGTTCCCGTCATCGGACTCATGAAAGCCACCGACTATTTGGGGGCAACTCATCCAACGGCCGGACTTTTTGCTGAAACCAGTGCTGTCCCACAAAAGCCAAAAAGAACTAAATCTAAGCCACAAAAAGACTTGGATTTAAAAAGTGATGAAAAACGTATTCCAATCTCTCAGACGTCTTATAACCCGAAGTCGATATCCGAAGCGAATCCAATGGAATCTCATAACGTCTCGATGTCTAACATAAGTATATCTCATAATAACAATACTAACAACTCATCCAAAGCCAAAGCAATGTCTTCATTGGCGGCCAACCCTTCGAATGCTGTGAGCGTTCATCTGTCGACTGAAAAGCCTTTGCCTGCAGTCGGCGCTCATATATCCCTATCAACGGACAGACAGAAAATTGGAGACAACGACACAATTAATTCGTGGAATAATTGTTTGTCTGAAACTAATTCATCGCTCGGACTAAAGTCACAATTAAATGGATTGTCTTCACACGACTTCGAGATTGGGTCTGTGGTTGAGGTCAATATCGACAGTATTTCGCGATTCGGAGTCGTCCGATGGATCGGTTCATTGCCGCCATCAGAACAAAGTATAGAATCGGGTGATTGTCTTATGGCTGGAATAGAAATGGAAGAAGAGATGAACGGCTTATCGGACGGCACTCTCAATGGGAAACGATATTTCGAATGCGCTCCAAAAAGAGGTCATTTCGTGAAACTCAGTCATTGCGTAAAAGACAGTCGATTTGCGTCTGTGTCTGAACGAAGAAGAAGTGCATTATTTGGAAGTATTGACTGTCCGACAGTCACTGGAGATGTGCCGCCTTTGAGTACAACCGATGACTTACAGGCTCTTTGCGGTAAAAATCGTGGCATTCAGGGTCATCATAACTCTTGCTATTTGGACGCAACTCTATTCTCAATGTTTTCGTGTACCACTATATTTGAGTCTCTCCTCCACCGCCCGCCCCGTTCGGACGATATACCTGAGTATCGGGAAGTGCAGAGAGTCCTCAAAGAGGAGATCGTAAACCCACTTCGCGCTAATCTTTATGTTAGGGCCGACCGAGTGATGCATTTGCGGACACTTCTTGAAAAAATAAGTTCTGTTCGGGGGCTGACCTCTGAAGAGAAAGATCCGGAAGAGTTTCTCAATTTGCTATTGAATGAGATATTGAAAGCCGAACCCTATCTTAAATTGAGTTCTGGTTTAGAATCCTTTTTCTATCAATTGTTTGTTGAAAAAGACGAGAAACTGACGCTTCCGACTGTCCAACAGCTGTTTGATCAGTCATTTCTGGCGTCAGACATAAAGCTGAGGGAAGTTCCGCCCTGTCTTCTCATACAAATGCCCCGATTTGGGCGTCAATTCAAAATGTATTCGCGAATAATTCCTAGTCTTTATTTGGACATCACTGATGTGCTGGAGAACAGTCCCCGTCAGTGCGCTATTTGTGGGCAGTGCGCAGAATACGAGTGCAAAGAATGCTTCGGTCTCTTCGGAGAGGGTTTGGATTCGACCGCCTTCTGTGGCAAATGTATTGATAAAAACCATTCGCATAAGAAGAGATCGAAACATAAAACAACTAAACTGTCGATCCCTCCGGAGTTCAATATGTTGAGAGAACACTCACACATACCTCGCATTTATATGGAACTCTTCGCTGTCTTATGCATCGAAACCAGGTTTGTCTCAATAGTCTAACCCCTCAACTAATCTGTTTGTCTCACAGCCATTACGTGTCATTTGTGAAGTGTGGGTCGGGTCCGGACAGTCCCTGGTGTTTCTTTGATAGTATGGCCGATAGAAAGGGTGAGTCAAGGCTTCACTCAAAACTATGTCTCAATTTCTACAATTGTTTTGTAGGCGAACAGAATGGCTATAATATACCTGAAGTGGTGTCGTTCCCAGACTTAAGGTATTTAGCAATTGTCGTGAATTAGTTTAATACTTAATTCAATATCTATTCTGTGCTCAGGTGGTGGTTGAGTGAAGAGGGAACTACTTTTCTATTGAACACCAAAGATGAGAAAATGTTGCCCGAAATGCCGCGCCGTCTCTTCTCCGACGCTTACATCTGTTGGTATGCATCCGATGTGTTGCGATACAGATGAGGACAGACTCCAATGGTTTAGGCTTTTGACTCAAATTAAGTCTCGTTTTATAATTTTAGCATTTATTTGACGGTCTTTTCTCACCAAACACTTAATTCGCATCAAAGCATATCCCGAATATATTTTATGTTAGACTCTATTTCTACGTTAAATAACTTTTTGTTTTGTTATCTTTTTTCCTCACAAATCAAATTCTAATGAATTAATTGAAATTAAGGGCAAGTTTTCAGGTTTTTGTTTCTATTCATAGTTTATTGATTTTAATACAATTGTATTATATTTTACAATAGTTGTGGAAATCCATTCATTCATCGATTTTTATTAGGAATCAAATATTAGTTAAAGAGATCTAAATATATATAACATTATAACTAACTTATTATGAAAATTGTTATCGAATTGACTCTTGAAATGACTTTTTGTGTCAATTGTACTGTAATTTTGGCGATGAATTCAATGATTACGTGATTGATATGATTTGTCACTCATTTGCAAACAAAAGTCTATTTATCAGTGCTTTCACTCAAACGACATAATAATCACAATAATTATAATATTAATAAATGTTAACTCAAACTATAAGAGCGATTAAAACGACTAAAACCAAAATTACAAAAATAATTAATACTTAAACTTAAATATCGAATAAAAGCACAAAAAGATTAAAATGTTTGAAAGTAATTATATAATGAATCGCAAAACAAATGTTTTTTTGTCATTAAATTCAAATAAATATACTTATATTGAGAGAAAGTGTCAAAAGGGGACAGAATTTGTATTTCTGTTGACAATCAGTAACTTTATAGTAGTTTTATATATAAAACCGAAAGTGTTTCTAAAATATGGATTTTGTGAGAAAAGACGGATCACTTGTAGTGAGAGAACAGATTCTGATTTAAACGTCATCCATATCTAAGTCAACAGCAGAGTAGTCGGCGGCGGACAGCATCTCATAGCTATCCATTTTACTAAATTAAATCAATGATGAGTTGACTCAACAATTATTGCATTATAGGAAAGGATACATAAATCATATAATATTAGGTCTAAATTATATGATGGGAAGGGATGACAAGGAATACCTGAGTGCGCGATAAGTGAAAAACACTATTCGTTTGAGTTTCTTGGAGTAGAAAAAGTAATTGTAAGACCAAAGGCATCCGTCCTCTCCATACGGATCCGAATTGAGGTCAGGATTATAGCTGTAAAGAAAGAATAGATATAACAATAAATAGCTTTCTATTGATTTTCTCTTCCTCTCTATTATATCATAGCTTTGAGTTATAGTCGTTCTCACTATACGTGAGTCTGTTTTTCTAAAAGCACAGCACAATAGAGAACGGGGCCAACACTTGCCTGTAAATGTCGCACTCGGAGAGATTGATCTCACTATCAATTGCTGACCACAACTGAGCCTTCACTGCATTGTAGGCCTGACGGGCGGCTGTGCTGAAGAAGTTTGAGTCGACGGCGTCCATAACCCTCTAATTTAAATAATAAATGGCATTCCCTTTAGAATACTTATTCCAAACATTGCCTCAAATTATATTCAATTCTTTAATAGTTTTATCGATTATGTCTCTAATCGTATAATAAAATTGAAAAGCAATCAAAAAGAGTGTAAAAAATCTATTATTCAAACAATGGTTTATCTGATTTGTGATCTAATCGATCACTTATTGGAGGAATAGTTAAGTCATTCATAAAATTATTGATTGTATGCTTAGGTATGTGTTGTATGGGGTAGTGTTTAGTACATACCTTAATGCTGGGCTCTTTACTAAACTCATCGCTTCTCGAATTACTGAAGTCGTAGTCCGGATGCGAGGCATTGAGTGTCGCAATCAAATAGAAGAGTGTTTTTCGACTGATTGTGTCGCACAGATGTCCCTCTCCGTCGTCGCTCTGACTTCGACTGCAAATTCAATAAAAGGTCAGTACTTTTGTTTTGGAGTGAAAGAGTGGTTTGATTGTAGAGTAAGTGAGCCATCAATACCTGTAACCCTTATTAGGGCTGTGCGAATGAGATATAATGGTTTGTGGCGGAGATAATGCCTGCAAGTCGTTAGGACTCTTGCCTTCCTCCGCGTGCATTGTCTTATACAGCTTTTTCTCAGGTCCAGCCATTTTACACGAATAGCTCTCCACTCTGTCCCAAATGCCATTAAATTATCAATAAATTAGATATTAAATCAAAACTCTATTTATCACAACTCATCCCTTGAGACCCATTTCTCTACTCAAGAGAAGTGATAATAAATGGATTGAATGAGAGCTCAAACAATAGACCAAAGTATAGACCAAAGTATAGACTATTAACTAATGAATCAAACAATCTGTCAATAAATAAAAAGAAAGCAATTCTTCAAAGTATATGTTTGGAGGACTCGACACAAGAATTTATCTCAAAACAAGTCTAAATAGATTTCTCTTAAAACTGTGTAATTGGGAAGACCTCTAAATTATACATAAATTTAAATAAACGAAAGTAAACATAAAAATAGGTCTCACTTTCAAAACATCTCAAACCCAATGCATCAAAATTAAGCCAATTTTGGGCTCACTTTTGAATATTTCGAAACAATTGTCACTATATTTCGAGAATACATTAAAAATTGAGTCAATTATGAGACAAATGATTTGACATTGAATTTAGCCTTAACTCACATTTGAGTCAATGAATGGAAAGACTATTATTACTGACAAGGGATTAGAAAAGAGAAATATGAGTGAAATATAAACTTAAGACAAACTAATCGATAGGAAATAGATTTATCTCCAAATCGATTAAAGGCTTTTGAGCCAAAAATAGCTCTTAATTGTGGAAAAGCTTCAAATGATTGGTAATTAAGACCTTTTGGTAAAAGTGGGAACAAATGGGCAAAATGTGTGAATACCTGCCAATGATCTGATACTGTCCGGCATCGAAATGAAGGGCAGAATTGAGTGCTTCGAATCGACTGCTTTCCAAGAGCTTCATATCTATTCAAATGTCTTTTAATGTCAATTCAAATGATAATGAATTGAATGAGGAATTGCTTCAAAAGTCTTGTCTTTGGATGAGTTGTTAAATACAATTAAAATCTAACGGGTATTGCATTTGTAAAAGAGTTCAATCGATTTGTGGTTAATTTGCAACTCCAGGGACAGCGATGACAACCACTCGCAGAAGAGATCAAATTCGACTCGTTTTGCATCACTTCGGGATCAGATGACAATTAAACACAATTTACTTTAATTGAGACAACGATTCACTTAATTATCAACAAATTTATCGATATTTTGTCCAATTATTTGAAATCACTTTTAAATGGATTCAAATGTAAAGACAATTGAATTGAAATCAAACGAAACAATCATTCGTTCAAATATGACATTAAATTGTATGAAATAATACACTCAAAGCTCGTTATTCATTACAAACATTAATATCTTTTATCTTCGGCTTAAGAACTGATATACTCTTAAGACTTAAATCAATAGACGTATGAAATGGGAGTTTAGAGACAATCAATTTGATTGCATTTCTCTTCAATTATTTGATTTGAATGTAATTAAAGCCCAAATTGACAATAATTTGATGTTTTTTGTTTCACTCAGTTTTACCATCAAAACAATTATCTGTCATTTTGAAGGACTTTACATCTGTTTTCTTGTGCTGACCTCTGCTGACTGTTTCCAATCGATAATTCAATGCCACACGAGTTACCGAAACACACTTAATGAGCCTTTCCGTAGCCTCTCCTCAGCCTCTCCTCAGTTATTCTGGTTTAGACCTAATGTCTGTTTCTAAGGGCTTATGACAAGGAATACAAGAGTTTGGTTTGAGATAAGCCTTTTGCAGATAAAACATTATTTTTCATTCTTTATCTCAATATTCAAATTCATTTATTTGTCAGATAATTAGTGCAAATCAGACATACATTCCATGTCTTCAAATTCAATGCAAATTTAGTTTACTTTTTAAGCAGTAATCAGACAATTAATTGACAAATATTTTAATCATAAGTTCATTGATGAGAGCAACTCCTTTCTAATAGTAGAATATTCTAGGTGATTTGACATTCAAATTTGCTTTTATCATTAAGTTCCAGTATAATCATGATCAATTGAAGCCATTCGAGGAAATAGACCCATTCATCGTACATTTTAATAGTCCTGATTAATAATTAATGGTAATATTTTATTAATAACTTGTAAGTTTCAAATTGATCCATCAAAAGGTTATTATTATTATTGAGTCAGAGAATAGTTATTACTGAAAACTAACACAATCTATAATTATCAAGGTATAAATGGAGAATAAATGGGTTGATAGAAAATAATTAGTTTGATTGATATGAGTCGACAATAGAGTTTACATAACTACAGTCAAAATTCCATATATCGAACGCTCTATATCTCGAATTTCCCTAAATTGAACCTGAGCCTCAGTCTTGAACAAATGCAATGTTTATGGCATTCTATAACTCAAACCCCTCTCTATTCCGAACTTCAAACACATTTCAAGAAACCAATGCGTAAATAAGACCTCTTTATGTCTAACTATTGACTAATTTTTGCAAACATTCAACAAAATTAACTACTTTTCCCCAAATTAGACAATAAAATAGATTTTATGAACAGAAATTATTACAATTGATTAACTTAGATTATTTTATAATCCAGTTATACCCAGGGATGGCCAAGGGGAGGGGTTAACCCAAAACCCACCTCTAGATTTGAAAAGGACCTGGCAGTATATGTGAAGAGCCCTTGACTATAGTTAAGATTACTTTGAACTAGGCACGATAGCGTGATTAAAGAGCTATCCAAATCATATTTCAAAATTTACCTACCCCTAACTAGTGATGGGCGAGGGGCTCAAAAGTTGACATTTTTGGAAGCGGCTAAATATTAAAAAAAAACTTTTTTCATGCCCTTCTTAGAAGGCGAAGAAAGTTTTTGAAAAATTAATTTTACCATGGCAATTTTCACACTTGAAAATTTTAAAAAATTATTTTATACATGTTCCAGGGACTTTATAGCTATTGTTTTTATTGATTTATATGTAGGGTAAAATATTGTATAATATATCCAAAACAAAAAGGGGTAGATAAATTTTGCAAAATGATTTGGAGAGCTCTTTAATCACGCTATCGAGTGGTGCCTAGTTCAAAGTAATCCTAACTATAGTCATGGTTTCTTCACATATACAGATAGGTTCTTTGGCATTTACCATCTAGAACTGATTTTGAGAGACTCTTTGGTTTTTCTTAAAACAGTCCTAAATGTCGTAAAATTGAAATCTAAATTAAAGCCGAAACATCGAAATTCGTTGTTCGGAACATATTTTAGATGTTTTTAGAAAAACTAGACGGGAGGTCTCAAAAACTCCTTCCTAAACCTTCTTCTTGAACCTCAAACCTTCGCCATCCCTGGTTATTCCATAGCAAACTCTCTCTATAACTCGAACACTATTCCTGGTCCCGACCCTCTTCAATATAGGGAATGTTGACTGTATTATACAGAACTTTGCGCTCAAAAATTCATCAGAAAAGTTGATTAAAATTTTACTCATTATACACTCAGAAAATTTAATTAAAGAAATGAATTTTAGAATTAATTCTGTTATAATTATCCAGGTTTGAATTTTGTATTAACAATATTAGTGATGAACAGAATTTGACTCAAGTTAGATTTAATCCTTTCCTCTATGTTTTGCGTAGCACTAGTTTAATGAATTAAGTCAAAGGATTTCCTGAGTATTGAAAACGTTTTGATAAGTTTTTTGAATTTAATATTATTTAATATTAAATTTAATGATTTTGTAGGAAAGCATTTAAACGAATTTTCGTTGCCTTTTATTATATTTTAATCTCGAGTTTTACAGCAAATGACATGAAAGACATGAACCAAAACTTATGCAAATTAATGGACTTCAATAAATCAAATGTTTGTATTTGAATAGTATTTCTCTGCAGTTTAGGAAAGGGTTCACTAAATCACAGTCAGCTCCAAAAAAACGAAAAAGAAATTTATTTAATGATGTGATTGATTGCAGTCTATGTTTAATCTATTCAATACTGAAACTGAATTGAATCAAAGGATTGTTAGCGCAGAGGGAGAAAGAGCTTCAATGGTCTGATGGCCTCAAATGGGGAAACACTACAACTGACAATATTTTCCACTATCAGACATTGAATGGGTTTCAACACAAACTTGTAATCAAATGATCGATCACTTAATGGTTTTATTTAATTTTGAGAAAAAGATCTTCATTTCAAAGAAATTTTAATCCAGATTTAAACCAAAAATGTATTTTTGAGCGCTTTTTCATTACTTGATTTTGAGAATATATTTAATTTAAATTCATTAAACTTTTAGAAGAAATTAATGTCTCAAACATTTCAAAATTGTGTGAATTTAGACTTTGTTTGTATAATACAATTAAATGCATTCCAAACCTGATTTCCTATTCATAAAATTCAGGAATGGGTTCACTTCGAACTCTTTTGTTATTTTCTGTCAAAGCATAGCAAAAATATCAAAAATATTTTGAGCAGAAAAATTTGAAATTCATTTTTCAACACACCATAGATATGACTATAGTTTTGCTTATGATTAGGTATACCCAGGGTTGAGTAAGGGAAGGGGATCAGCCAAAAATACTGTCGCCCCCTTTTCGCCGAAAATTTGGGGAAATCCTCCTTTCGTCGAACGAAAATTTGACATTAAGTCTATGAACAAATATTGGGTCTGTAGAAAAATCATTCCATATTTTACCCTGTCATGCCGAGCTTGCTCATTTTGAACAAGAATGAGCAAGCTCGTCGACAACAAGGTAATAGTTTCCACCCTGGTAATAAAATTATCCCCACAGGCCTAGTATCTATTCATAGAGATAATGTTAAAAGAAGAAGGGGGAAATTTCCAAAGTTTTCAAAAACAGGGAAATTTTGGCTGTTCCCCTGTCCTTGCTCATCTCTGATTTTTACTATACCTATGCCTATGGTGTGCTGAAAAATGACCCATAGCTATAAATCCAGGACTCAGAAGAAAGAGTGGATTTGAAATGAAAAAGTCTGCGACAAAACTCAATGATTTGTTGGATAAAATTTATTCATATATTTTATGTCTAAATCTATACATATTGTAAGCATCAAAAGAGGCATCAAAAGGATCAGAGGAAAATGGTTTTCAGTTTGCTTTTATGCTTCCATTTTATTAATGACTCTCAAGATTTAAAAATATTAAAAACAATGAGATAAAAGAAAAGAGAGATTAAATGAAAGGATTCTATCATTAGAAACGATTGCAATCATTACTATCATCACTGAATATACCCTTCGAGTGAATTCTACTTATTCTTTAACATAAAGATTCAAATCAAACAGATTTTGTCATTCAATACAACAGAGTATTATTAGTTGTAATAAGTAAGCGATTGTTTATTCAAACTAATGGTGTAATCAAATACTTCTCATTTCATATCAAATTTAAGTCACTCTATAGTGAACTACATTTTATATTCAATGCATTAATTCCGGGCAGAAATTCTTCAATCATTTCGTTTGAAATTCTTCACACATTCAGTGCTTTGAATCGTTAGCGTAAAGAAGACACGAATCGCTTGAAAATTACGAATTTTCTTCATTTATTGACTTTTAAGAAAACTGCGAAATAAATGCATTTTAATATAAAACATATTTCAGTTTATTCTTTGTTTTTTTCTAATCAATACCAATATATTAATTAATAGTTATTTGAGAAAACTGACTTAACTCAAAAAGAATGGGTTTTGGATTAAATGATTTTCAATAATTTATTATTGTATTGAATTTGAATAAATGAGTGGCTATTCTTGTCTTTGTTGGAAGCATTGTATTTGATGGATAACTTTTAATAAAGTTGCGATTGTATGGAAATATATAGTTTAAAGTTTACACCAATACAAAGAGTGAGATCAATGTCTCAACTTTAGCTCTAGATGTCTACCTTAGAGGTCAACAAATTTTTAAGGAAAGATCTAAACAAGCTAGAAATACGGAATTTCAGAGAATAGCAGTTTCATTTTTAATCGAGTTTTAAGTTTTTTAATTTAGTA
>JAQIWF010001528.1:0-11674 GCA_034694965.1 Ceratozetes gracilis | reverse complement strand
GTTCTCTCAAAGAATAAAGTTTTATATATTGCTCGTCGATGACAGGGGGAAGGTAAGGTAAAATGACGTCTAAAAATGTGGGAAAATAGGGGGTGTTAAAGGATTTTTCAAAATTTTCATTGACAGTGTGGGTTTTTGGCTAACCCCCCCCCCCTATTGGCCATTCCTGATTGTCATTACTGCTATGAAAATAAAATAGTTAGTGTCCATG
The DNA here is from genome assembly GCA_034694965.1 of Ceratozetes gracilis. Lineage (NCBI taxonomy): Eukaryota > Metazoa > Arthropoda > Arachnida > Sarcoptiformes > Ceratozetidae > Ceratozetes > Ceratozetes gracilis. The sequence continues at coordinate 11,463 of JAQIWF010001528.1, read as the reverse complement.
GATTTTGTATAAAGCAAAGGTAGATTTGAGCAGATATCTGGGCAAGCTCAAAATATCTAATGCCTACATTTTTATTTGAATTTTATACTGGATTTATTTTGTTGTTTTATAAATTGCATGCTAAATTATAATTAATAAAATATATATTGTTTTATAAATAATTATTATAATAATTTATCATGCATCACCATCATTAATTAAGATTGTTTTTATGCTTAATATCCCATGATTAATTATTAATAATTTCTAAGAACCATAAAATATATGATCATCTAACCTTATACTTTTAGATCAATACACTTGCAAAATATATTTCTTTATAAATATCAAATAATATTTGCCAAGAATAAATTTACATCAAAGTTAAATTCATTTCATTTTAAAATAATGTGGAAAATCAAGAAATTCTTTGTTTGTTTAAATAATTTATTATTATTAAGACATTTATTTAAAATCATAACATTATTTTATATTAAACTAAAGAATAAAATTAAGATTAAATTAAGAGCAAGAGCAATTACACCAATGAATAATAACAACAAAATAAAAAATAACCCTTACTTTGTAAGGGAAGCCAAACAACAAGATGATTTAGAAATTATCGAAGACTTTGCCGGAATATATTATGTAATCGCAGCGAAAAACTTTAACGACTATTGTAATGGTATTCAAAGCAAAAAGCGGTCAATAATTAAATGGATTATGAATTTCGCCATTTTATTATCGTCCATATGATTTGGCATTTTTCTTATAACTGATAATAACACCATAAAAGTGATCTTCTTTGATGTGTTCTCAGTATTTAAGAAAGCAAAGTTATTCAATTTTAGATTAAGCCTAATCATATTTGCTCTTTTTGCTTTGATATCAGTTGCACAGCGTTTGGAAGAGAAAGGAAAGCATTATTCCTTGATAATTTTAAATAAATTCAAACTTAAGAGAGAGTCCTATCCCTTGACAATAAAACGAAGACAATTATTTGATACAGTCAACTCTTTATGGGGTCCCTCTCGATGGTGTCCTTCTCTCGATCCTGTCCTCCAATCCTCAAAATCATAAGTCACTCCCATAGAAGCTAACGTTAAAAACTCTCGATGGAGTTCCTCTCGTTCGTATCCTTCGCTCGATCCTATCCCTCAAGTATTGAAATCATTGTAATAGATTTCAGTGCTTTTTACCGCTCGCTCGTATCCCTCAAAATTTTTAGGGAACTGTAACATCAGTTTAAAGTCTAATGTTTTCCCAAACTTTCTATTGTCACCAAAAACGTGTTAATTGTTTACATTTTAATGAACAAAATGTCTGACAAAAACAGGAATTATTTGTCGATATTTAAAAAATTAGAAATTAGTGATAAATTTAAATCTGGTGTCGACCGCAAAACCCTAATAAATGACTATAAACTTAAGTCAAGTTCACACTTAACAAAGATTTTAAAATCTGAAAGTGAATTAAGGATTAAATCAAATCACTTGAGTAAAAAGATATCAAAAACTAGTTATGTCTTAAAGAAGGAAAAGTTCCCGAGTGTTGAAAAAGCGACAGTAATATGGATGAAGCAAATGAGAAGCAAAAATGTGCCACTATTTGGGGATTTAATTAAAGACAAGGCTAAGAATTTTGCCACAAGTTTAGGCATCGATAACTTCCATGGAAGTGATGGTTGGCTTCAAAACTTTCAAAAGAGACACAACTTTCACTTTGTTAATAAACATGGTGAAAGTGAGTCTGTCAACATCAATACAATCAATACCTGGAAAAACAAATTGATTGAAATTCTGAGTAATAAAGAGCCAAAAGATGTGTACAATTTGGACGAATCCGCTCTTTTCTATCAATTATTGCCATCAAAAACATATAGTTTTGCTAATGAATCAACTCATGGCTCGAAAAAGTCGAAAAAGAGAGTCACTATAACTTTTATAGTCAATGCCGATGGATCTGATAAGAGGTGTTCAATAATTAGTGTCCCAAAAAAACCCAGGTGTTTCGCTGGAATTAAAAAATTGCCAATTGATTATTACAGTCAACGAAATGCATGGATGGAAATCGAAATATTTGAACAGATTTTGAGTAAAATGAATGCAGAAATGAAGAAACAAAAGCGAAAAATAGCACTATTTGTCGACAACTTTAAGGGACACCTGACTGATATTGAGTTCTCAAATATTGAATTGATTTTCTTACCTGAAAATACAACCTCTGTATTGCAGCCTTTAGACCAGGGGATCATACACTCCTTCAAATGTTATTATCGGAAAGAACTGATTGCGTTAATGATATCTCAATTAGAAATTGGCTCAAATTTTGCACCAAATAAGATAGATTTGCTTAAATGTATGCAAATTATCAAATCAGCCCTCAATTCTATTACTGTAACCACAATCAAAAATTGTTTTATTAAAGCAAAGTTTGTGCTCAACGATACTAACGTTGAAATTGAAGCTAATTCTGAGCAGGAATTCAGTAATATGTGGTCAAAAATTTGTGAGTATTCTGACATTGGATTTCAAACATTTGAGGAATATGTGGCTGTTGATGAAAATGAAGTCATAGAATTTGATAATTTGACTGAAGAAGAAATTGTAGAACAAGTACAATCTCAGAATTTATCTGAATCAATAGAAATCACTAGCGATGACGAGGAGTTTATCCCCGAAGAGCCAATAACAAGGGCCAAAGCATTTGAGCATATTTCAAGTCTTCAAAAATTCTTTGCACAAATTGGTGACGACTCTTGTGATCAACAATTACAACAAATACAAAAGAAAATTGTTGAACAATCGTTTAATTTGCTTAAACAGACCAAAATATCTGATTATTTTAATTATCAATAAAATTTCAATTGATTTATATGTAACTCTCGTTCGTATCCCTCGCTCGCTCGTGTCCCCCAATTCCCCGAAACCGACTGAAGGACCCCATCGAGAGCTGACTGTATCTGTAGTCCAAGATTTGTTATTTCCATCTTTATAAATCGAGCTATCTCATATTTTATTTAGAAAAATAACTATAAATCAAGATTTTGAGTAAAATTTTCAATTTAAATAGAAATCTGAGTTTGTCAATTGATGATAATATGGTTTGACTTGTTCTGGATAACTTATAAGAAGAAGTGATTAATTTTCTTACGATTTGGTTTTAGTGTTAAATTATTTCCAGCAAATGATTATAAATTCACTTTTCAAGTCATAATAGCCGTAATTTAAGATACAAATGGTATCTTTTTTAGTTTTTTATTTCACTTGAATTGCCTAGTTGACGTTAACTAATAGAAATTGAACTAGACTAGAATATTTTGTCTCGAATAGCAAATGATTGATAGGCTGTGGAAGTGTTTGCATTGGAGTCTCTATTCTTTATTCTGTATTCACTAATAAAATAGAAAAGAAGTGAAAATTTTAATCAAATAAAGTGGAACTCATTTTTATTCCGATATTGAATTTGGGAGAACTCTCTTATATACTGCTATAGTGGGCCGCATATGACGCCGATTGCAAAAGACTTTTTGAAAAATGACCACAATCTAACTGTAATGGCATCACCACAGGACATGACCGACCGTTTGTCTCTCTCACAGTGAGCTCTGCCAAAGCCTTTGTCTTATTTCTTCAATTCTTTATCTTTTAATTTATACTTCGCTCAAACTTCTAACGGAGTTATCAAAGTTTTAATTGATTTTATGTGAACTCACTTTAATTAAACGCTTTTAGAAGCAAAACACAAAAGTAATTGAAATGATTAGTGACTTATCTTTAATTTGTTTTTTGGATATCAATGAATGGCTTTAATGAGAAATAATGAGAAATAATGAGATATTTAATGTGATTATTGGACACAAGACTCGATGGGATGAGATATACAATAAAATAGGATTATTTGATTGGAAAGTTGACTATTAGTAATGAGAGTGCAATGAGAGTGCAATTCCATTAAGTCGTGCTCTCATTCAATGTATATACATCTCAACATCTTTTTATTTATAGCAGTTGTCCAGAGAATCACTGTTCGACTCTTCGCTCAATTCATTCGATACATAAATATATATGAGTTATGGTTTAGTCCAGAGATTATGATTTGTGATCCACTTTCCAAATATCCGGACTCTTAACAAAAAAGTTATTTTTGTGCTCTACTCACAGGAAATGAAATAATAAATACGAACACAACTTCTTAAGGTTCTTCACATTCAAATACTTAGAGAAAAATGTATTAATTCTTTGATATCATGTCTGATCTGACACAAACACATATCAAATGGATATTCCTTTTTATTTATGAATTCCTCGGAATCTGATGTCAGAATATGTGAAATCCATTGAATATTAGATTATATCAAAGTTTTGTCCAATTTTTGATCGAAAAACAGATCAAAACTTTAAATGCCATTCGAGTTATGGTTTGATATTTATATTCCGAATCAAATGATAGTCGAAGCAAATCATAAGTTTCGAAAAAAAATGATAAAAAAATCAATGGATTTATGAATTATTTAAACCTCTGCTCAAAATTATTTATAAGAAATGCTCAAAAAGATGAAATGACATTTGATCACTTAAGACAAAAGTGCCCTGTGCCACTGTGGCTCCAATTGCAACTCATTATCTTTCATTTTGTAACTCCACTTTCACATCGTGACCAAAATTGCGAAATTCATTTTATACCTCATTATAATATTTAAATTTGAAGTAAACTATGAAATGATGTTTAAGTTGGCATTTGATTTAATGAAAGGCTGAAAATCTGGTGAAAATTCTAAAAATAAACGCTTTGTTTGAATGATTGCTTTGAAAAGTATTGCAAACAAATGAAATATGAATTGAAATGAGTTTGTTTTGTTTAAATTTAATGAAATAGATTAGAGATCAGTGGACTTGAAATGCATTTGAACTAATGGTAAGCAATCTATTAGTGCGTCCACTGATTCATATGTTCCGGAAACTGAAGTTTTTAAACGCAATAAATTTCTTCTCTCTTTTAGTGAAAAACATTCAAAAGCCATGAATAGAGAGAATGAATTTGTGTCGGAATAAAGGATTTTCTACATAAGACATATAGAACTGAGGCCTCAAATGGGAATTCTGTCTAACTTGAGATCAGAACAACAAAAGCACGAAAAACAAAACTCTGGAAAAATTGAGATCTGAAAAATGTCCAAATGCTTTGAGGGTCGGCTATAAGTCATTGGTTTCTCTTTTGCAACAAAGACTACGCAAAAGTTAAGTCTTTTTCAGTTTTATTTTGTTGTGTCTTAAGACCAGAGAAAGAGACCAAATATAAGAACGAGAAGATTGAGCGCTAAGACTATAATTTTATTTCTCTTATTTTTTGTGACATTTTTTTTAATGAACTCTTTTTACAATTCTTTCTCTTCTCAGATAAATAATATATAGAAGTATTAAATCTAATCAACGAAATAAACGATGAAATTTAGTTTTAGTTCAATTCAATTCAAAGCATTTTGTTTTTGTTTCACAATATCAACGAAAATGATTAAAGTATTTCAAAAATGAAATTTTTGGGAAAATTTTCAAAGACTACTAATTATATTTGGCTTTTGATAAGAGTTTTCATTCTTTCAACTATTTTACAAATAGCTTTCACTACATTTTTAGAATATTTGGATCTGAATTTCAAAGATTAATTACAAGAAAGTTCATCGTGCATTGCGATATAATCTAGGCCAATGAAAATATTTGTATTTCTTCTTTACTGTAATTCAATTTCGATGAATAATGTTTTTGTTTGTCATTTGTTATGTGTTTTTAGATGAGCGCACGTCTGATGTCTGTCACCGACAATAATCTTCGCAAACGAGCGATATATTTAAGGACCGATTCTCTGGTCAAGACATCAGACAAATCAGTCACAAAACAATATGCGACTCATAAACAAAGATAAAATACTTTTGAAGAATAACCAGGGATTTAGACATTTAGATACCTTTGACTTCTCTCAATATTACGATCGATGCCTTTTAATGGCAAAAAGAAACTAAACTTATGATTAAGTTATAGAAAATGGACCTATTTTTTGAAAATAAAATTTTGATTTATAAATGGCTTATAAATTATATTGAAAACAACTAAATCTCTTCATTTGTCAGTACAACAGAATATATGGTAATATTTTTGATCTCTACCTTGCTCATTCCATATACATGTTAGCTATGATTTGCACGCAATGCACATCAGGATTAGGGTTTGACGTCATTTGACGAATATATAACTTATGTGAATGAAAGCTATTTTCTTGTAATTACTTTCCTTAGAATAGAGATATTCTTAAGACAAAAGTCACTCAGAAATGACAGCGGAAGTACTCTTTGATCATGATGAATCTAATAGTGCCTAATGGCAAAATGTAACTTGCTAAATTAGTTCTTATAATGGTTTAACTCAATAATGAGCAGAGAAAGTGCTATTATGAGAGAAATAACTTCCAGATCAGAGTCAGTAATTGCTTCATTAAACTTAAATCTGCTCACAATCACCAAGGGAGTTTAAACAAGACCAATCATAGTATACTATTTTAGAAATACTACTTTGAGTTTGTAATACCCTTTTAAAATGTTTCCCTCATTTTGAATGATTCAGGTTAAAGAGTTTTTCACTTAAGTAGAGAAATTTGGTGATCCCTGTTGTGCTCGACTTAAATAATGATTGGAAGATTTCCTGTAAAATAAGGGGACAGGTAGTATTTGTTCAATTTAGATTTGTTATCAAACAGAGATAGTCTGAGAAATAATATTTAATAAAAATAAGAAGAGATAAGGATTTCATTTGATTTGTTTTCAATTGGGAACGGATTGTCTTTTATTCCTTACAATCATTTTCTGATTCATATAAATCTTCAATTGATATCAAAATCTGAACCAAAGGAAAAAATATCTTAAAAACTCAAATTCTTTTATGAAATATTTTGAACTAAATTTAACAAAACATTTGATTCGTTTTGTTGGGAAAATAAAAGTTTTTTGAGTGATTTTTTATGAAAATTTAATTTTTTTGTTCGGATATTAACAAAAAAAATATCAAATACTTGAGTCATATACTGAATGCATCATTAAATTCAGTGAATCTTTGAGACTCTAATTCCTTTCTTTCAATTTTCTATAGTTTTCTTTTGCGATGAGTTTCCAAATAAAAATGATTTACGATCGCAGTTATAATCAGTTGTTTGAAAACAGAGGACTATCTCTAAATTCATGGAATGTTTCGATAAACGAATTGAATTTTTTGCTGAATTTATGGAACTTTCATATATGTAAGGAAGAGAGAGAGAGAGAGAGAGAGAGAGCAAACAAAAATTAGGAGATTCGAGGAGAAATTTTTTGCTGTAATAATATTTCGATTTTCATTTGAAGAAAAATCAATTTGGAATTTAGGTTCTGAAGAATTGAAGCGCGAATTCTTTGATGTAATCTATTCTGGGTTTTTATATTCTATATTATTTATGATTCGGACACTCCAAAGATAAGTCAGGAATGAGGCAATCAATTGCACGACTATTAGAATCTGGTTATGAGATGTGGAATCCGGACTCAAATAAATATTTCATAAAATTTATATTTCATTAGAGAAGAAAACTCTCATCTTATCTATGGATTGGGTGAACAGTATTTTTCAATTTATTTTTATTAAATCCAATTCAATAAGAGAACGAAATTATTATCAAAATTTTCATTTCAATCCAATATAAGAGATTAGAGTTGGGATAAAATCAGTCAATAGAAGCAAAACAGCTATAAATAGGCACAAAAAATATCCAAAAGGATTGGGAATGAAATTAGTGTAAAAATTTCACTATTGAGTCAATATTTGATTGCATTCGAGTCAACAATTTTTTATTAGAAAATATATTTACTTGACTTCACTGTCAGATCGCAATCCCACTCACATTAGTTTCAATAAAACAGAATATATTAGTTTTGCTGAGTTTTAAATTTTGCCTAAACTTATTTACTTACTTTTACATAGATCAATTGAAAATATATCAAATATTTGCCTCTATTTATAAATCACTTTCCAAATATCGTCAGAATAAATGTCAATTTTATTTTCTAAAATTAAATGTCGATTTCTATGTTAAACTATTTCACTTTTGTTGACGTTTTCAGAGGTGTCCAGGGTGATAATTGTAAGGAGATTAGTAAATATACCTAATGTTCTAAGAAATGTGGGAATTTGTCTTAAATAAAGATTGATTCCAGGTTAATATTTGCTGAGCCTCTCCAATCTTGAATAATTTAGTCTGCTTAGGAGCTTTGGAGTAGCTCTCAACTTCCATGCTAATTCAATATTCAGTTAAGAAAATCTATGTTAACGGTTGAGAAACTTTCAAAGTTTCAATTATAAAATTGAATATCTTTTACAAAACAATTCTTATTCTATTGAATAATTCATCGATTGATTACATTTTAAAACAAATTCTGTTTCCATTGAATTGCTTTTCAATTGAATTAATAATTAATAAAAACAAATGTTTAACGAATGAAATATTAATTTAGAGTCGGGGAGAATTGGCTACTAATTTATTAAACAGCAGATTATCGATGAGAGGCGACCACAATAAAACTGATGAGTGGTTTGGAATTATGAAAAGCTGCACAGAATCGGCGCTTCTCTTCTTTTATTTGGTTTAATGCCTCAAAAAATCATAAGACTCTCAAAATAGTTGCTATGAAATAAGGATTACTAAACACAACATCTAATCGAAAGTTCTATTCAAACATTGAATGGAAGGGAAAATATATTTATATAAGTATTGGCTATAGTTTGGCACTCAATGCACAACATATAGGGGTTGTGACCATCTTATGAACTGCCAGTCGTTCATATTTGGAGGCAAATGTAATGGACGCACAAAAAGATAGAGGAGATGTCATTTAATTTGATTACTGTTGCGCTAAACAAAAGAAATCCAGTTAATTTATTGCGATTCTTGCAACAATTTTTCTTGCAACTGTTTTTTTAGGAGCATTTGCTCCCGACTTTCTCTATTCTAATGCCTGTGCTGTGCAGAAGGTCTGTTCCCAATCTATGAAGAAGTGGAGAAACGAAGAGCTATATACAGATAGTTAAGGAGTCTATGAAAGAGAAAACATAGAATACAAAAAATACACACAAAAAAGTTTTCTGTATTTCGGAGAGCGAAAGGATATAAATTTTGCTTTGCGTGCCATTAAGTTCACCCGAACCAAAATTTATTGCAACCGAATTATTTTCTCTCTCGAAAGGGGCGATCCATTACTTTATTTGACTGTCGAAAAATAAACCAAATTTTCTGGTATAGGAATTTGGTCGACCCTCACAACAGACCAGTGATGTACTCCTTGAGTGTAAATCAATGTTAATCCAAATAAGAAGACATACCATAACTCTATAATTGTTTATAACTCGGATTAGACTGCAATCACACAAATAATTTAAGGTATTTTCTGTTGTCTTTTGGCTTCAGTTAGAACTGGAAAACAACAAAATTATTGATTACTTTTGGTTTCATTGAGTTTTACTTCTTTTTAGTGAATTAATTCTTTTTTGGTATTTATTTAATTATAATAAGGATTTGAGTTCTCTGGAGATAATTGAATGCCTGAATCTGAACAAGTTTATCAAATATTTATGCATTAGTTTTGGGCAAACATTAGTTTTGAAATTAGATTTAGATCGCGAACTAACTTCCAATTCCAATAGCAATGGATTTTATTGACTAAAGCTATGCATTCATTCAATTCACTCAACCATTACTTGAGTGGAATATTAAGTCAAAGGCAGAGCTGAAAAAGTCATCTAAAAAGTAATTTTGTATTCACTGACTCTTAAATTATTTCGTAAAATATATTTCGTAACTATTATTGAGATATAAACAGAAAACTGATTTCAAATTTTGTAATCTCAATGCAAAACACTTTTTCATTTAGTAATAGCCCAGAAACAGATGCCATTTATTTAGGTATTCCACTGGAATCACATATTACCCCTCATTGGCATTGAAAATTTGCCACTTCCTTCTTTATTGCAAGAGTTTTTAATGCAAATACAAATTTCCAAAATTATTATATTAGATTTAATGCAGGGATGAGCAAGGGGGGTCAGACAAAAGCCCACGGTTGGTGAAATTTGTTAAACTCCCCTTACCCACTGTGACCAAGCCGAAATTTAACATTACGAAAATAAAACTTTGCTGAACTAATACATTACTCAAGGAAAAAATTAACCTAGAGAGGCCCCAAATTTTTCCAATAATTTTGTTACAAATTTGCAAAATATCAAAAATTAAGGTAAAAATAGGCAAAAAATTCAAAAATTTGGCAAAATTTTGTGTAATTTAAAAACTGACCATCACTTTTTTACAAAATCGCAAAATTCTGCATTAAACCAGCTGAGCTTTTGATGTACCCTAATCATGAAGTCGCCGAGCTTGCTCATCATAAATGTGCCTTCAAACCAATACTGGATAGCATTCTAGGAGGTTTGGGCTTTAGAGCCTTGTTTAAGATGCATGACTATGAGGATTGGCAGCCATTGATTTAGGTTTAAAATTGATCTGGTTATATTTTAGACGTTTTAAATGGGATTTCTATTTGTGTGATTGAAATAAATTGAATAAATTCTCAAATCTGATGTCAAAATCAATTTTGTTGTGAGAAATCTCGTGATTTAGGAGTGATATTAAACTGAGAATAAGTCGACTGATAATAAACAGAACGAATTCACTATTTATTGGCATTTAATTCAATTTCGGTTAACTCAGGCATAAAATATTGAGTTTATACTGAAGTTTGAACTTTATTTGCTTTTTATGGTTACCTTTGTATGCCTTACAGACAAAATCGATGTCAAATAGTATTCTCTACTAATAGACACAATTTTCATCTTACTTTCCACTGATGTTGTGCTCAACTCCACAATGGATTGACTGGAATTGAGTGCTTTGGATATGAGTGCATACAAAAAGTGTAATAACGCCGAAGTCGTGCGAATGACAGATAGAAAATGTGTTGAATTGAAAAAATAATTAAAATATAAAATGATTGCTACGAATGTTATAAATCACTGACGGAATCAGAATAGAAGTAATTTTTCAATTAAATCAAACGTTTGTCAATTAAGTACAGAATATCAAAGAGTAGAATATTAGGATTGGATGAGCCCTTCAGCACATTTTTATTGGTTTAAGGCATCATTTGGAACGCATTCAGCAAATGTCTGATTTGTGCACATTTTTGATATAAATTTCCGCACAAAAATGCTATAAATATAATAAAAATAAGTAAATGTTGCGAAAAAAAGTGTATATACTGTTGGTCTCAAAAATGTCTAAAAACGCGACCAGAATTTTGAGATACATTCTCTTCTCACCGCTAGGGTTAAGCCATCCTTGCAATTACCCCAACTTCATTCGCACTTTCGAGAGAAAGAGAGAGAGAGAGAGAGAGAGAGAGAGAGAGAGAGAGAGAGA
>JAQIWF010001527.1:0-11677 GCA_034694965.1 Ceratozetes gracilis | reverse complement strand
AAATATACCTGCAAAAGTCCAAATAATTATTTGTATGATTCAAAAATAGCAGATTATAATCATATTATCTAATTTCCATCTAATAAGTGATTAGAATAAGGATTTTTTTGTATTTTTATATTTAGGGGAATTTCGATTTAAGAAAATGAATTTGGCTGCCCCAAGCTCTTCCCTTAAAGCGAGGTACGATTGTATTATAAAACTCCCGGCATTGGAAATGAGTCAGTTGAATGTCCAGAGAGTGTAAACAATGTTTACCAAACATTAAATTTAAGTAATATATAGAATATATATAGAACTTAATGACACTGTCGTTATATATGGGCTTATATCGGCATTTCTAGTCAAACTCAAAAATGCATGTATTGTCACAATTTATCAACTTTTATATAAAATAGAATGAGGTAAATATTAAAACAAATAGATCCCTCATAGAGCATTTTTTGAAAACTCTCCCTAGAGCCTCGAATCTTAAGCATACCCATCTATAATTTTAGATATGTAACTAGTTTCCAGGTAGTAAATTGATAAATAAACTGAGAATTATATCTTGATTTTAAACTAAAATTTGAACAAGGGCAGATGTAATCAAAAGGCAAAAATAACTCGAATAAAACGGAAACAAATGTGAAACCCATAGAAAATACATCATAAGAGGAAAAACAGAAAATATTTGAAAGTTGACATTAGATTTGATTAATTGTTCTAAAATTGTCATAAAATTCACCGCATCTAACAGTTATAAGTATCATTAACTAGTATGAACTAGCAAATTAAACAAATTTGATTTTTTTTAAATTGAAATAAAAATAATCACATAATAACTGAAATCCTATCAACAAATCAAAAAGAGTTACCCTTTCTTTAAGCTTTGGACGGAAGTGTGTTATTTGATCCAATAATTGTCCGCTATTTGCATAGATTTTTAATTCTTGATTCACACTATTTGTGAAGTTATGTCCACTCATTGGAACAGAAAATAAAACACGGATTACAACAGAATTGATTGAAAATAAACAATAATTGGTATCTTTTCAATGATAAGACCGATGAATATCAAGAAAATCATTAGAAAGTCACAGAATTTATATAATTAGTTATTTCCTATTTTTGGCCTTCAATAGGAAAGAAGTGATGCATTTGGTGTCGCTTTTTATCCCCAATTATTATAATATGGTTTAACTACAATTAAGTTCAAAGCGTGTGTTTATAAAAGTTATTTTAAGATAAGGTAGGGCTGGTATATCGGCTCCCAAATTAGCTGTACTATGACTTGCGACAACTGCCAGCGTTTGGCAAAATAATGCTCACAACTCATCCCAACCCAAGCATTCAATGCGCAAACTTTTTAACGATTCAACAGTTTTGCAATTTTTGGTTTCATTTCTTTCTTTTCTGTAATTTTTTGCAATTAAATGTGAATTTTTACGAAACAAAGGGTGAAATTTGAAGTAATCTATCTCATTTCTAATTAATGTACTCAATTGTGAACAAGAAAATCACTGTAAATGTTGAAAACGTAAATTCCTTAACAGTTATTTCAAAACCAAACCATTCATAAACTGATTATTGAAATGAAGTTTTCATTTTTGTCACTTCATTTGTTTGACATAAATATTCTGTTTGTGTTGATATTAATTAAATATTCAGGTAATCATATGCTTATGCTTTACATCATTTGTCATAACATAACAATTTGTTTCACTTTGAATGACATCCAATTCTCTAATCATTCTTTAAATTTAAGTTATTTTTAGAATTTCTCTGATTTTCACTCAAAATATCATATTTTCATTCAATGAAAAGAATTATGTGGGGTCTCATATTTTTGCTCATTTTCTTGCAAATTATTCTAGCCCTTTGTAATGACCACATTGTAATTATTAACATAAATATTTAGATGGGTGGATCCATAAAAAAAACTTGGGAGATAAATTGGTATGATCAAGATAGTTGTAATTTACAATGTAATGAAAGTTTAGATTATAATAGTTAACATTATAGCAAATGATTGATCGAATACATAATATTTTGGGCATCTTTTTATTAAAACTTTACACAAGAATATATGCAATTGTAGTTAAGAATATTAGAATTTAGCAAGTAACAAGTATTTTATGGATGTATTTTTAGATATAGGTATTATAGTTTTATCTATTCGTGTGTCAGGGGAAAGATAGAGTACTTGCTTCTTTCTGATTATTGGTGAAATAAGTTGGCACTCAAATTATCTATTATGTAAACAATATATCAGTTTTTTATTTGTATATTTGTAATTTTGTGAAACTAATCTAGTCTAAATACAGAAAAGTACATAAAACATCCAAACGTTTTTGCTAGGGGATTTAAGTTATTAAAATTATACATGGTACATCAGGTTATATTGTTAAATGTTCCTTGTTTATCCTTCTAACAAAATGTAAGTTTAAATTTCCAAGGTTATAGATCTAATAATATCTAGGACAATAGAAAAAAATACCCAATTTTTACAAGGTTTTAGAAAAAATTTTATAGGGTTGATTTTAACCATGGGTATTTCTGTAATTATAAACATTATGTGAAAAATTTTAATTGATTATAATGCAACGATAACACCTTTACAATAATCACTTAAAACAATAGTAAAATCAAGTTAAAATAATAACAAAAATCATCAGTCAACATTGCCCATATTTTAGCTTGATCACTTGGTTAAAGTTGCATGCTTTTTCTATGGCAACTTAACATGGGCTCAAAAAAGCAAAAGGGCTACTATTTTAAAAAATATTTTTTATGACATTAAAATTTATTTCAATTTAATATTTCTTTATGTACTTTTTTAAGTTGATAATTGAGGAACATTTATCTATAAAAATTCACCTAGCTCTAGCAATTTTAATGCCTTAAATCACCTAGCAAAAAGGTTCGGATGTTTTATGTACTTTCCTGTATATTTTCTGACCAGTAATTATAAAACTAAAATGCACAATAAATTTAAAAAAATATTCAGTATTTTCTTACAGGCTATATCACACTTTTTGCAAGAAATCTCTAATTTTATTAAAATGCCTATTTTTAATTTAAAATAAAATTCCACGTTACATTTGATTATCATTATTAGTCATAAAGGGGTGTGCAAGATGGAATTTTAAAAATGTTAATTGAATTAAAAGATGTATCAATATTATTTCTATAGTTAGATTACATGATAGATAAGTTAATTAACATTATTTTACCTAATTATTAAAGCTGCCAGATTCTGGCAACTTTATGCTTGACCATCTTACTTACATAAAAATAATAAATCTCGGTTTCCATTTAAACTATTGTGGTTAAAATCAAGCAAGGATTAAACCCTTTGCTATATAAATGCTTGCTTGTGACAATAAATAACCTGGATTATTGCCTTAAAATGTCTATCAAAAGGGAGGTTATGAGTCGAGTGGCAGTAAAATAAATTGTCTCATGATTTCTATTATTCAAATGATAAGGAAGACTGAAATGTGGGGCACATTATCTGAAAAAGACTTCAATAAATATGATTTTTCGAGCACTAAATGGTTGTGCAAATAGTGAGCTCCCACTCGAGTGTACTGTTTTCTAGGCTATTGCAGTGCCGGTCCTATGGATACAATTGATTATGTCTTGAGTTATGGTATGAGATAAGAGGTTTTCTGATAACTTCCCCATTGTTTGGTAGAAAATGGAATTTTCTGATAATTTTAGGGATTTAAGTGTGCAAGGTTTTTGTCTTAAGAGAAAGTGCATGGCAGAAATCTCTATTCTTTTCAAAGTTTAAAAATAGATATTTCCAATTTTATCTTGCTATGTTCTATAAAAATAACATTTAAAAATAAATATAAGTGGTTAAGTTTTAAATAAAATTTTATATCAACGAGCTTGATTATCTTTAATTGAAGTATATAGCATAATTATAAGGAAACGGTGTTTATGAAAAATTACCCAAGTCTATTACTAACACCCTTTTTAAATAATATTATACATCATAAAAACTGTAATAAAGTTTACCAGAATATTTAGGTTTGTCGTCATTTTCAATATAATTAGATGTATTGTTTGTTTAATGGCCGGATTGTTTTTAAAATAACTAGGATTCTAAATTACTAATTTACTTGACAAATTACTAGTTCATTATTAATTAATAAAACTGAAAGTTTAGTCTTTTTTAGAGATTTATAGAATAAAACATAAAATAAAATACTTATATATTTTTTTAAATAAATTATACGCACTAGATACTTTGCATGTAATTCTATATGATATTATCAAGTTCTAATTGAATTGAAATTAGTTGATAGAGGAACTGTAATAAAAACTTCAAGTTCATTTTAATCTATCTTTCAGGTTAAACAATAAAACCTTGGGATACGTTTTGTGGGACTTTTTACTTTATTTATATATATATCACCTAGTTAAATGAACCCTGGATAAATTAACTAAACAATAATAAAGGATTAATAAAAAATGTTTTATTTCAGCCCTTTTTGTAATACATATAAAAATGGATGAATTTTCTGATAATTTGAAAAATGAATATAAAAGTCATAATTTTTATCATGTTTTTAAATTTTTCATAAAGCATATACTTGCTCATTTAGACGCTGAGTATCGGCGAGCGTTTCTTCTCTTAACAAATAAGACGAACACTAAAAAACCGACCAGGGCAACAGCAGCAAGAGATCCAATAACAATCAGGGTGATTGCCCACCATTTCATTCCTGAGCATTTATCCTGTGGCCAGTCTTTGCACTCTTTATTTAATGTAGTCTTGGTGGCGTTCATTTCACCGTCAAACTTTGTTTTGTCCCAGGAGCCCTTTTTACAATGTGTGCCCAGGTCCCATATGCAGTCATAGGCCTCCCATTGGTGGCAGCACCAATTTTTGTTATCAGTCTCCTTTTTGTTCCTGTCAATCTCCCAGTTCTTTTCAGCGTCTTTTACACAGTTTTCCGCCAGGGTTTTGTTTGGGCATATTTGGTCTGAGGACAGCACATGGTCAACAGGGAAAAATGCCACGATGATTGCGAATAGAATGTAATAATGCCACTTCATTTTTCTCAGGGTGATTTATGTTAAAATCTACATGATAAAAAAAATATATTTATGACAATTATATCCAATTTTATTTTATTGAAAATTTGGTAATATTCAAGGTAAAATTAATGAACATATTCCAGTTTATAAGTTTACAATCTTAAAATGTACTCTACTTTGTACCTTGATACTTGACCTAATTAAAGAATTTTGTAATTTTAGCTTGGTAACTTATTACTATTATTAAAACATTTTATATTAAAGTTATAATGAACTTGGACACCTTGTAGATACAGTTACAAAGGTCGTGGGAACTTAAACGTGGCTGATAATTTTAAATAGATCAAATTATTTAATGATTACTTAAAATAATCTTGTTTACTTTATAATTCAATTTGATTTGTTTTAAAATCTGATAGCAATTCATTAATATCCGGTATAATTTGTTAAAAGCACACCTCAATAGAGCACATCATAAACACAGCACAGGTAACTGTTGGGAAGGGTGTGCGACAGTTATTGCAACACAGAGTGAGTAAATGTTTACATAAGGCTAACAAAGTAAAGTGTAAAAAATCAAATTTTACCTCGCTTAATTGGCTTGATGATAATGAGGAAATTGGCAGTTTTGTTGCTAGAGTCAAATATAAGAATCTAAGTTAGTTTGAAAGCTCAATATATAAATTAAACTCAAAATATTTATTAGAAAATACACTTTTTAACAGATTTTGTGTTTTATCTCTATTTATATTAAATATAATTACATTGACTGTAGTTTTGAGGCGAAGGAGTCGTCACAACAGTATTGCTATTCAAACGTGTCGTTTGGATGTGTATTGCAATCAACGGTTAATACAGTTGAGAACCCAATGTATAGAAATGTTTAATTATCTATAAGTAGTCATATCTTCAGTGGTGGACAGGGAGGGGAGAAGCCATTTATTGAAAAAGCGGAATTTTATAAAATTGATAAAACCCTATTTAATTTTTAAATTAATGATAAAATTGTCTTGTTAAGTTAAATAATTAATGTTAGAAAAAATGTGTTATTGTTTTAAAACCACTTTCTGTGCTAGTTCAAATAAGCATAACATTATTAACTAGATTACATCAAGCAGAATTTAATGATTAAGTTACAGTCTTTAAAGTTAACACTAAAAAAAATTGATGTTTCAGTATTTAATTTGCTTAATAAAATAATTTTAAACTTGGTTAAAACAAATTGGGTTTTAAAAAAAATTACACTTTTTATGCCAATAACTAAGACAAAATAAATTTATAAAATGTTCCTAGTTCAAAATTAATAACTCCTTTTTTGCTTTTGCTATTTGTAAATAATTAAAAAAAATGAATAAGTCAAAAAGCTATAATGTACTTTATTACAGTTTCTTTTGAGCACAACCCCACCACCTACCAGATATACTAAACGTGGACATCTCTGTTGATAAGCAATTCCTCATAACAGCCAATATGTTTGATATAACATATCTGAGTGTTTGGTCACAAAACCCTACTTTTATGTCAATAATATTCTCTCCGATAATATATTTAATGGATTTTAGTATTTAATACTTATTTAAGACAAACATTTAATTACTTTTAATTCTAATTTTTATGTATTAATATATTCCTTGAAACTAATTATCAAGCAATTGATAAAGGCATTGCGTTTGTAACTGAATTGATTTTGATTACCATGATAAATTTTCTTTTACTAATTCTTTAAAGTAATAAAGTAAAATATGTTAAAATAATTATTTAATAAATCAGCATGCTATCAATGCCTAATAAAGATATAAATTAAAATTTACTGATTAATAATGAAATAAAGAGTACCTTGTTAAGATTTAATTCCCACGCTTTCTGACTTAATCTTATTGTTTTTTACCAATAATTTTTACATAGGAGATAATTCTTTTTCTAATAACAAAAATATTATAGCATTAATGGCCAAGGTGCATTATCAATTGCCCTAAATACTAAAAAGCTAGTTGATAAATATAATTCAGATAAAACGACCATATCCTATCCATTATTTTATTGATTAAAATTAAAAATAGATAAGAAAGTACTTGATGTTTTAACTACAGTTTCTAATAGATTCTATTATTTTGGCTCTTCTTTACACAAAACACAAAAAATAACAAAGAGAATTAAACAGTAGCAAGTTAATAATATTTAATTACTGTACATTTAATCGTAAATAAATCTATGTAATTCTTATTTAATTTAGTTTGTATCTTGGTTTTTCTTTATTTTATCCAAGCTCACTTAAATTGTAATTCATTACAATGTAGTTTTTATCACAAGAATCATTTGCATCGCTAATGTTCTTTTAATGTCCTTGTTATTTTCCTAGTAACTTGCACTGTTTTCAATCATGGTCTTGTTTGATTGCAAAATAAAATATAGTCATAATTCTAATGCAGTTATTATAAGTAATTCATTTGGTATTAAGCTTGATAAAAAAAATATGCATTTGTTGTCCCAAATTATATCAGACACACTTTAGATTATATTTTGGGTATAAATAATGATAAAATGACAGTATATACTTCAACAAAAATTATACAATATTTAATCTGGGCAACTTTGTTAAAAGGGCTTATGTACTAATTTATTGTTAATTTAGTGAGATATCTTGCCCATTTTAAATAAAAGCTTAACACATCCTGAGTTTAGCCTTAAGATACAAATGTGATTTATGTTAAACTTGGTGAGATTTGATATTTACTGATCTGGGACCTAGATTCTAGGCTATATTATATTATATTTGTGCAAAAGACCCCTCTAGCTAAAATACAGCTAGCTAAAGTACATTGCCAAAATTTACCAAATATCACTCTTTAGCTTTTAAAAACTTTAATATTATTTCTATTAACACACACTAGATCTATCAGGTTTTCAAATGGGGCCAAGTGCTATTTTGTTAAAGTATTTTCCCCTAGAACGGCGAATCGTGGCCATCTTTGGTAAAATTAATTTAACTAAAAAAGTTAATTATTGTAAAATTAAGTAAACATAATATTAAATCTATTACAATTATAATAATCTTTAGTCTAATTTACTACTTTTGATCAGTCAGAAGATGGCCAAAAATTATACATTCCTAACATGAATGTCCATATTAAGATTAATTGTTAGTTTGATAATATCAAAAGTAAAATAAGAAATTTATTACAGTTTTGAGTTCAAATTAACATTCCATTTGGCTAAAAATGATCAATCTAAAATAAAGGTGAAAGGTGAAACTTATGGGAGTTATAGCCAGGGTTAGTCATCCAACTCAAAGTTGAGGAGGGGGATGTCCCCCCCCCTGAGGCATAAAAATCTTGACAGACCAAGAGCTTGTCCATAGACGTAATGTTAAGATTTTCAAAACCTCAGTGGGGGATTTATCGAAAATTTCAAACCTCAGGGGAGGGGGTAATCTGGCAAATCCTCCCTTGTAACTAACCCTGGTTATAGCTATAAAATTACTATAATAAAAAAACTTGAAGTTTTCTATTTATGAGAAGGGGTCATTAAGATTGCTAAAAATTACGTACTTTATGGAAATTATGTAATTTATTTTATAATAATTATTTTATTATGAATTTTAATAATTAATACTTATTTGAAAAGATAGTGACTTTATTTGTATAATTGAAGATAAAATTAATGTATTTATTTAAAACTTAACTATCAAGTTATTGAATATTATTTTCATGATAACAGATTATTCTTTATTTGATTATGAATTTTTCTGTGAATTTTAAGTACATTTTTATCCAAGTTATTTATTTAATGCCTTGATTATCTCAGTTTTAAATGGAGCAATTACAAATGAGTCATAAAATACAGTTTGGCATATATCATACGTATTGAATAAAAACTTGGAAGACTATTTTGTAGCAAATAATGTCCCATGCTTCCTTTCATATTTTCTTCATTATGCAAATGTTTACGCAATCTATTGGGTTAGTTGAGGTTTTCAACTAATACCTGGCTTAATTTTATTAAAATTATATATCATTAAATTATAATAATTATAAAAACGTATATAACATTCAGGGATAAATTACCCCTATTTTGACAAAGTTTAATTCAAGAGAAATTATTTAAAAATAACCGATATAATCACTGATCCTAAAACGATCAAGGTTATGGCACAACATTTTATTCCTGAGCATTTGGCCTGAGGCCAGTCTTTGCACACTTTATTCAGAGTATTCTTGGTGGCTTTCATTTCACCGTTGAATTTTTCTTTGTCCCAGGTACCAACTTGACATTTCAAGCCCAGATTCCATATGCAGTCATAGGCCCGATATTGGTGGCAGCACCAGTTCATGTTATCAGTTTCCACTTTGTTCCTGTCCACACCCCAGTCCTTTTCAGCTTTTTTCACACAGTTTATTGCAAGGGTCTTGTTGGGACATATTGGGTCTGTGGTTAGCACTTTGTCAACAAGGACAAATGCCACGATAATCGTGTTCAGTATGTAATAATATAATCTCATTTTTAATTAGATGATTAATTTTTAAATCTGCATGTTTAAAATAATAACCAGCATTTGACGATGACCAAGCTAAAATAATTTTAAAAAATTATAAATTCAAAGCAAATCTAATATTAACTATCAGTTTTAAATTAAACTTTTAGCAAGATAACACAACCAATAAAAATATATATTTGGGTTCATCTTGATGCTAATTAAATAATTTTTAAATAAAGGTGAATATATTTAACTTTAGCATCTTATAGGTTTAAGTTAATTGAATAGACTGTGACTGGTTAAATGAGTTAGATCAAAATGCTTATTAATCAAGTTATTAATAACTTAAAATAATCTTGTTAATTTTAGCAATCAATTTGTTTAAAATTCAAAGTGTTTTCAATAATAGCCAGTATATTAATAGTAATGAAAACACAACACAACACGAAAAATTATGGATAACTGTGCCAAAGGGAGGGTGTACAATAGTTATTTTACCAAAGTGTGCGTAAATGTTTACATTAGACAAATTTAGATAAAAATGAAAATTTACCTGGCTTAATTGGTTAGATGATGATGGTGAAATTAGCGGTTTTACTGCTAACTTTAAATGCAAGAGTTTTGGTTAGTTTGAAAACTCAATAAACAAGTGAAACGCAAAATATATATTTGATAATAATATTTATAAAAATTTTTATGTTTATATCTTTTTCCTTAAAATTATAATTACGGCGAATGAGTCGTCACAACAGTATTACTACAACTGTATAAAAACGTATCGTTTAGATGTGTATTGCAGTCAACGGTATAATACAGTTGAATACCGAATGTATAGAAATGTTTAATTATCTATAAGTAATCATATCTTCAGTGGTGGACAGGGAGGGGTAAAGCTTTTTATTAAAAAAAACTGAATTAAAAAAATTAATCTTTATTATTTCAAAGGCCAATAAATATAATTTTATTTACAAGATTATATCAACCAGAATTTAGTGATTTGATTACAGTCTCTACAAAGTAAACTTTGGAAAATTGTTGTACCCGTGTTTAACATTGTTAATGAAAATCTAAATAAAAACAGTTCTTAACAGTTAAGAACTTGGTTAAAATAAATAAGTTTAAAAAACTTACAGTTATTTTTGACAATACCCTAAATAAAATAAATTTATTAAAACGATCAATATTAATTTAAAATAAATAACTTCTTCTTGAAGTTCGTCTTCCATTTGTTAATAATTGCAAGAGTGAATAATTCCAAAGGCTATGAAAGAATTTATTACAGTTTCTTGAAAGCCCTGTTTCAAAATTTTGGTTGTGTTTTCAAAAAAATTTAATTTTATAAACTTGATTATTTTAAACAAAAATTTAAGATAAGTTTACAGTCTCTACAAGGTAACTCTCAAAAAAATTATAAAAATTAAAATAAAAATAATTATTGCATTGCTTAATTATTTATGTGCTTCATATCTTTAGTTGTGGACAGAGAAGGGTAAAAGTTTACTACAAATTATTCACTTATTTAAAGAAAAATTTTTAGAAATATTTGCATTTGTAATTATAATTTTTAGAAAATTATCTTGTTATTATTTAAACAAATAATTGCATTTATAACAAATAGATAAATTTTAGTAACAAGAGTATATAAGCCTCAATTTACTGTTTAAGTTACAATCGTTACAACTTAAATTGCGAGTTAAAAAATTAGCTAATATAAGAAAATGATTTTAATTATTTCAAGATAAAAATTTATCCATTTGAAATATTAAATAATTTCAATGGGAAAAAAGTAATTGTTTTAAATTTGATCCCATCGATTCCCAAAAATTGAATTATATTAACTAGATTATAGCAAGTAATATTTAAGGTTGTAATTACAGTCTCTAAAAATTATTAATTAATTCTTACAACAATTACTAATCAACTCTTGTTAGGTTGGAATTGTTTAACTTGCTTAATGAATTTAATGAAAATATTTATAAGACTAAATTACGTTTAGAGAAAATGTTTTTATTGTAAATCAAAATAAATTAATAAAAGTAACTAGCTAAAATATTTTTACATTTTGAATAAACTTGCTCTTGCTTCCGAATAAACCTTGTTGATTGGATGACCCATCAATGTGTAATATAGCTTTTGTTGACCTATTTCCAAATTTAATTGTGGATATTC
>JAQIWF010001526.1:0-11685 GCA_034694965.1 Ceratozetes gracilis | reverse complement strand
ACACACGACGCTGGAGCGCATTTTAGTCCGAACGGCATCACTTTAAACATAAAAGTTCCCAAATGACAAGTAAATGTTGTCTTCTCTTGAGAGTCACGATCTAAGGGAATCTGCCAGTAACAACTGTCGCAGTCCATAACAGAAAAATGCGTAGAATTTCGCATAAGTGAAAGCGGCTCTTCGAGTCTTGGGATCGGATAAATGTCGTCTTTTGTGATCGCATTTAACTTACGGTAATCGATACAAAATCGAACGGTACCGTCACGTTTGGGGACGAGAGTTACCGGTGAAGACCAGCTCGAGACGCAGGGGACAATTACTCCTCTTTCCATCATTTCGTTGACACATTCCTGTATTTGAATTTTCTGCGTCTCAGATGTCCGATAAGGATGCTGATGAATGGGGGTATTGTCGCCCGTGTCGATGATGTGACGCCAGCCTTTTATACGGCCTAATGCGTCTCCTTTAAAGGCGAAGACGTCCCGGTATTTCAAAAACATTCGCTGAAACATCAGCTTTGATTTTGGGTCAACATTTGGGTCAATGTTAAACTTTTCGAAAAATTCTTGATCTATTTGCTCAACAAATAGGTCATTGAAAGAATCTAATTGACGTTCGTCAGGCGTCAAATAAAGTTCTTCGGCTCTTGGCACTGAGTTGAGCCGTTCCCAAATTTTCTGATTATATTTATCGTAAGATATGGCGTTAGAAGTTATTTGATGAGCTTTTGTCTCACAATTTTCACTCAACAAATAGGTCGATGATAGAATTTTTGTCGACATTTGAGGGATAGGAACAGTAATATCGATGGGTTCCGTCTCGATTTCGTGGAGTGAAAACAGTGTGTCGCCAATCTTTAGACATTGCGTTTCCAGTCCTTTATTACAGACCCAGACGTTTATTGTTTGGCTGTTGCCATCCGTCAAGCCTTTCTCAACATATAGGTGATTCTTACGAGAAGTTTTAAGAGTTTTGGTAATATAAAGCGCATTATGAGTACAGTAATAACTGAATCGCAATAATTTTATTTCATTAGGAGCGAGAGAATGTTCGTCGCAAAGCCGAGGAACAATTTTCTCTTGAGTCGGTTCATTAATTAGTCCTTTGAAATCCATTTCTCGAAAGATTTCAATTGGTTGGTCGGTAGCAATGCCGACTCTGCAGTGTTTTATGGTTTGTTTGGTCGACATATCAGGTAATGAAGGATTAGTGTTGTCTTTCGTTGTCAACATATAGGGTAAAGATAGACTTTCATTTGAAAATTTTGTCGACAGATAGGTCAAGGAATAACTTTTTGTCGACAAGTCGGTCAATGAATGACTTTTCTTAAGAATTTTCTTCGACAAGTCGGGCAATGAATGATTTTTGTCGGAGGTCTCAGTTGTTAGAAAGGGATTGGTTTGTTTGACAATAGTCGAACATAAAACCGGTGGACAAAACTCATTTTTCCGTTGACTTGAAATTCGAATTTGTTGTCGTTTTGGCTGATCAACATTTAGGTCAGTGAAGAAATTATTATTGACTTTACTAATTGTTGACAGGTTTTCTTTAGTCAACAGATTGGAGTCATCATCAGCTTTTCTGCTGAGACTTTTCACTTGATTTAAAGACGATTTTTGTTTAACGAGTTTTTCTTCGTCTATTTGTTGAGACAGGGAAATGACAACATCTGTCAATCGGTTGACTTCTGTCTTATATATGCGAACGTCGTTAAAAAGATTTTGGACCTGAATGTCGTAGAGATCTGACCGTCCGATCGTTCGACTCGAACAGTCAATTCTTATTTTCATTTTGTGAAGAAAATCCATTCCGAGTATGACATCGAACGTCATTTTCTTCATTATACCTATATGTAGAGTGACCGAAGTATTTAAACACTTGACTTCTACATCAAGGATAATTTCTGACGGTGTTACGTCGTGTCCGTCAACGGCGTCCATATTAGGGTAAGGCCATTTTGTTCGAATGCCGGGTATATTTTTCGCTTTGTCGGCAGTTATGAAGCAAAAGGCTGCTCCAGTGTCGAGCATTGCGTTAACCCAAACACCGTTCAATGAAACATAAGCACCGGGTGAGCGAATCTCACGTAAAAGTTTTTTGACTGACTCATCTGTTACTGTGTTTGCACAGATCGTTGTTATCGATAGAGAGTTCTCTTGTTTAGCGATCTCGGCGTCTAAGTAAGCGATTGTCTCATCATAATTATCGCCAACAGGTAGGTCAACATAAATAGTATTCATTGACCTTTCTGTTGTCGACGTTTGTTGTTGAGGTTCAACACATGTGAAGTATGTGCCGTCCCTTTTTTGTTTAAAATTTTGGAAATTCTCTCTAATTCTCTTGGGGTCTAAAGGTTGAGGACAATTCTTGTATTGATGTCCTTTCTGTTGACAATTATTGCAAATCATTTGGAAGTTCGACACTTTGGGGTTGTTGAGAGAATTTTTATTCGTGTCTCCTTTCGGTGGTGTCGAAGAATCGTTAGGAGGATCAGACTTTTCTGTGGGTTGACTTTCCCATGGCTTTCGTTTTTGTTGATTCTTGCTGTCAGTCAACGGATTGGTGTTATTATAGGATTTATTCCCTTTGCATTGTGTTGAGAATTGGTTTTTATCCCAAATTTTGAACAATTCGAGAACTTCGGCGAGTGATTTGGCCGACTCTACAAAAAGTACTCGGGAGTCGTTTATCAAACCTTCCCTTAAATATCGAAGTTGTCGGTGTTCACTCATTTTTGGGTCAACCATACGGACTAAACATTTCACTCGACGGCCATATCCTGCATAGGATTCGTTGCGTTGCTTTCGACAGTCATTGAGTTGCTTTTCGTAAAGCGCTTCGACACCTTGAGGTACGTATTCTTTTAAGAATTCCTCGGCAAATCTTTGCCAAGTAGGGAGAGGTTCGCTGAGATATGGCATTAGTTGTAAATCATGTTCTGGAATGAAGGTGACCTCAAACCAATCTCGTGCCTCTTCGGTCATTTGAATGCGAGCATTCTTTACCTTCAAGTCGTCGTCCCATCCGTTGTTGTCGGAAATCATATTAAAGTCACGGAACCATTTAAAAGCTGTTTCGATGTTCCCACTAAATTTCTCCGGTTTTATTTTCATTGGAGTGCCGGTTCTAATAAGTGATGCACCTGCTGTTGATGTGTTATTGCCAGCTGAACGTACAACATTTTGGTCAACATTGACCAAGTTGTTGTCTCTTGATGTTTGATCAAAAAACTGTTGATTTCTTCTATTTATTGTTGATGTAAAGTTTATGGGGAATGGCGTGTGCAAAACGTTTGGTGTCATTCCCAAATTTTGGTCAACAGTTGGGTCAATGATAGAATTTCGATCAACAGTTGGGTCAATGTTAGAATTCCGGACAACAGTTGGGTCAAAGATAGAATTTTGGTCAACAGTTGGGTTAGCGATAGAATTTCGATCAACAGTTGGGTCAAAGATTAAGTTTTGTGTGTTCGACAACTGTTGATTCGAACAATTCGGAGAATAAGTTGTTTTTGGTATCGTATTTTTGGGAGAGTTGTCAACATTTAGGTTAGAGATAGAATTGTTTACACGCAATTGCTTCAGTTCTTGTTGACATTCCTTTAGCCGGGAGTGTTCCCGATCAAAAACACGAGAGTTATGGTCGAAATCGTTTTGACGTAAAGCTTTTTCAGCAGACAAGTCGGCGATTAAGCGCTTTTCTTCTAATAGTAGACGGTCTACACTGGTCTGAAGCTTCTCATTTTGTGCTTCCAGACTACCCACCCGTTCCTCCCACACAGCATTGTCGGGCTGTGGTGTAACCGTTAATAATTCGTCGTATTGCTGACTGACTGTTAATAATTTAGCCTTTAGTGACTTAATTTCTGAATTCTTTACATTAACAGTTAGGGCAATAGAAGTCTTTTCTTCTCTTAACTGTTCAACAGTTAGGGTAAGGTTAGAATTTTCTTCCTTTTGCTGTTCAACAGTTAGGTTAAGGGAAGAATTTTTCTCCTTTAACTGTCCAACAGTTAGGTTAAGAGAAGAATTTTCTCCACTCAAACGTTCTGATTCTGTTCTAAGTGAATGAAATTCGCGTTGAAATGTGTCGAACTTGGCCGTGATATCACGCATACGATCATCGTTTTCAATATTTTTACGCTCCAACACTTCCTTTTGAGCGATCAACTCCGTCACACGAGTGGAGAGCTCGGCTTGTTTTGCGGAGTTCTCAGTGATTTGCATAAATAGCTTTTGAGTTGTAGTTTGAGCCGTCTCTTTCTGGAGGCGACTCTCTTCTATATGGGCTTTAAATACAACAATCTGTTGCCTTAAATTGGTGTTTTCGCTCTGAAAATGAGCAACAGATAGGGTATAGGAAGGGAGTGTCGGGTCAACATTTGGGTTAAGGATTGAATTTGATGCGAACATCTCGATTGGTTGTGAGAGACGAGAATATGGTGTGTTTGTTGATGGAAACTGCTGTTGAAAAACGGCAATATTTTGTTCAACAGATGGGCGAATCATATCTCTATCCCTGACCAAATTGTTGTTAATATTTGTTGAAATTTCCGAATCAGCAATTGATTCGGTGTCGCCAATTGTTTGTTGAACTATTTGTCGGATACGTTGTTCGATATCTATGAGCCATTTATTTCTGAGGCGTTGAAATTTTCGAATTCGACGGTTACAGGAGTCAATAATTATTTGATCGATATCCGTCGAAAGCACATTAATGCTCTCGTTCAGTCGTTGAACTTTATCGTCAAAATAATTATTAACCTCAGTCTTAGCTTTAGTGAGGACTGGTATACGGTCTGAGCGAATATGTTGTCCGACGAGGTCTAAATAAAGTTCGGTCTCTTCTTTCGTCGAACTGTTGGTGTGGTGAGTCAACGATGAAAGTGTCGAAAATGTTGGTAATTCAACGACACTTTGTTGAGGGGAACTAGTCGACGGCACTACACCCCCACCCTCAGACGGCAACACCGGGTCAAAACCAGGCGTTGACGGATGAAGAGTAGTGTTATCGCCGTCGACAATATTATTATCGCTGAGTTCAATAGTATCATCCATGTCGACAGATAGGTCGATGAATGAAATATTTCACAGTTGTAGAATAAGTGAACAACAAATAGGTCAATGAAGGACAATTTGATCAACAGATAGGTTGATGAAGGAAAATTCGTTCAAAAACTCAATTTGTTGACACATAGGTTTATTAAATAAATATTAATACACTTCGTTAAATGTTGACTAATTAAATGTTGTTATAATTGCACTAAATGTTGAATAAAACAATATAGTGTTGTTTCACTGTGCAACAAATAGGTCAATAATAAATGTTAATACACTTCACTAAATGTTGACTAATAAAGTGTTATTATAATTGCACTAAATGTTGAACGAAATATAGTGTTGTTTCACCGTACAACAAATAGGTCAATGAATAGGAAATCACAGCACAAAATATTGAAGCACTTATCGCAAAGCGTATATTTAGTCAACATAAAGGGTAATAATGAAAATTCGAAATAAACTACAAAAACTCGTCAAAAATAAATAAAGCTATGTTTGACTTAGTCGGAAGGGATCTGTGAAGTAACGAAAATATAGGAACTTAACGTTATTTGATGTGTAGGCGTGATGAAGAACCAAAGAGACGGTGAGTGATGAGTGTTAAGTCCGTTGAATTTTGAGTTTTTCGTAAAAGTTTATCACAGGTTATCCAAAAATTTGTAGTTTTGTTGTCAACAGATAGGTCAATGAAAGACTTGTGTTAACAACAAATAGGTCGATGAATAAAATAAATGTTGAATTTAATCAACAGAAAGGTCAATAAAGGAAAACAAAAACACAAAATAAACAAAAGTTTCCCAAAATGATCACAGAATGAGCGAAATGACTAGAATTATCACAGATGTGGTGAGAAGGGCGAACTAATCCAAACGGATGATTCCAAAGGGGAGAGTCCGGCGAACGATGAGCGGCGTTAAACCGTAGTCGAAACCGTTGAAAAGTTTATGTTTTTCGTTGCTTGTCTTCGGCACAGACAAGACTTTACTCAAACTTGATTTTACACTATATTATTGTCTACACCTGCACTTACCGTGCATTACTGGTGATGAGACGACAAATTTTTTGCGACTCCAATAACTATAGTATAAAACACAAGTGAATACAGCCGAAAGGTCAAGCTTTCACCAAATGTAACTCAAATTTGATGAAAACCGCAAAAAAAGTTCACGTTTCCGTCAAATGCGTATCAATTTGACGAAAACGGCACAAACAACACCAAATGTAATTATGGTGCGCACAATAATTACTAACAAGTGTTCACAAATAGGTTAATGAACACTGCACTTCCGCCCATAGTAGGGTTGGCACAAATTATAGGGTTCGGTGAACACTGGTGTGAACACCGCACCTCCACCAAATGTAACGGCCAGCGGGGGCTTAGGGGGAGCCGACCGTACAAAATGAGTCGCGTCCTGGTAGTTTTCCCAACACTGGGCTGACCTCACTCAAATCAACACAACACTTAGGTCAATGATTAGATGACCACACTTAGGTCAAGGATTGCAGACAACACTTAGGTCAAGGATTGAAGACAACACTTAGCCTAATGATTGGAGACAACACTTAGGTCAAGGATTGAAGATAACACTTAGCCCAATGATTGGAGACAACACTTAGCCCAATGATTGGAGACAACACTTAGATCAAGGATTGAAGGCAACATTTAGGCTAATGATAAAAAGTGTGATCGACAGTTTGGTCAATGATTGAAGTTATCAATAGTTGGGGTCAGGAATACAATTTAGAGGCTGGTCGGGTGAATCACGTGACGAGTCACGAGTTCACATAAGCCGACACTTTATTATATAATTGATGATCAAATTACCGACGTCTGGCCAAAGTCCGAGGCGTCTCTACTTCGGGAGAAGTGGACAAAACAGTGGACGAGAAGACGGCTTCTTCGAGGACACAATTAAACAATAAATTACACAATAAATTGCAGACAAAACTATTTTTATTGAAAACACATTATAAAGACATAACATAAATAAGTGCTCACAATGGCGTCCAACACACGACTGACTAGCGGTGGGCGGAAACGCTTACCACTAGTCTTACAAAAGTGCTGCCATCTGTGAGTTCGGGGTTACATTTTATGGTCAACATCTCGGTCAATGAATGAGAGTCGACATATAGGTTAATAATAAGTAATATTGTTTTACGAATCAGGTGTAAGGTTTTATCGACGGATAGGGTAAGGATAACTTTATGAATAGACTGTCAACAAATAGGTTAAGGATAAGATCAGTAATATACTGTCAACAAATAGGTTAATGAATAGATTTAGTCAACAGATAGGTTAAGGAATAGATTCGGATAACAGATAGGTTAAGGAATAGATTCGGGCAACAGATAGGTTAATGAATAGTAGTCAACATTTAGGTCAATGAAAGACTTATGTTGACTACATATAGGTTAAGGATAGTTTGAAAGAAGAGCTGTTCAATAGAAAGGTTAAGGAATAGTTTGGCAACAGAAAGGTTAATGATTGGTTGGGCAACAGATAGGTTAAGGAATAGTAGTCAACAGATAGGTCGATGAAAGACTTATGTTGACTACATATAGATTAAGGATAGTCTGAAGGAAGAGCTGTTCAACAGAAAGGTTAAGGAATAGGTTTGGGACAACAAATAGGTTAATGAATGGAAAAAAATAGTGGCGAGAATGAAAAGGACATAATTGGCCTTTCAGTTTCTTCCCAATGGGTGTTCAAAATCATCTTGGCAAATATTGATGGTCTAATTTTAGATGTAACCGAGGTCATTTTGTAGAAAAATTAGGTTACAGTTTTTCAAAACTAATGTGTATTTTATTATCATGCTTATTTCACTTCAAAAAAATAATCTTTCAATATAATTATTAATCGATTGTATATACAATTACATTATCAGTAATATAAAATTAAGTATCATGATAATTTAAATCACAGAAAAGTTTCTAAACTTAATAATTTTGCATGATTAAATATCAATTGAAAACATATCTACAGTTTATAATTGAACATAAGATATATGCAGATCAAAAATTTAATTTTGATTGTTACAGTTTTAAATTTAAATAATTATATTTATATATTCTTAAAACATGAATTTAATTGTATTAGTTGAAATTGATAAACTACCTAGTAGTAAAAAGCTTTTATTGAAATTTTATTAATATCTTGTTCGTAATTTAAAAATGCAAAAATTAAAATCCTTTTCTTAATGTATTTTTGTTTATTTTTGAACTGTAAATATGTTTTTAATTAATATTTAATCATGCAAAATTATTAATTTAATATGATAATAAAATACACATTAGTTTTGAAAAACTGTAACCTAATTTTTCTACAAAATGACCTCGGTTATATCTAAAATTAGACCATCAATATTTGCCAAGATGATTTTGAACACCCATTGGGAAGAAACTTGGAAAATTTTTAATTTAATAAGTTATTATACACTATTAACTATGTGAATATATAAAAATACATGGGGCACTGTAAATTACACCCATTGTCAGATTTTAATTATCAATTAAATTTTTAGGCAAATGAAAACTTTTTACATTTATACAAGTTTTCTTTTATAAATTACGTAATATAAAACAAGAACATTAAAAATTTATAATAAACCACTTGGTAAATTGAAATTAATCAAATTATATAAGATTAATAAACCAAATTAATTTGTACAAATCCTATCAATAAAATTCGCGTGATAATAACATAATCCACATATATTTCGACTAAAATTTAAAATTTACTTACAGTTTTATGCCAGGGTTCGCCACAGGGAAGAGTTCAATTCAAAATTACCCATTATTAAGATTTGACATAAATATGACCAAAATTAGTTAAAAGGGTTAATTTAAATTTCGTACTAATTAGTGTGTAAAAATTATTCTGTCTTTGCTGGAATAGCACATTTGGGATGCCCTCGCATTTGTACATAATTTTGATTAATTAAATTATTGTCAAGATAAATAGTATTACTGAACACTTGTGAGATTGCCTCAGAAGTGATAGGTGACCTGTCACATTTATTTTCTATAAAAGCATCACTTATTCATTAATTAGATTTTATTTCATAGACAATGATGTGTTTGCAGGTCTCAGTTTTCCTTTCTTTAATTTTAGTTGCTAGGCTAGGAACTGTACAAGGTAAGTGGTATATGAACATAGCAAAATATTTAAATCAAGATAAAATAATTGAATTTTTTTAAACAAGTTTAAATTTAAAATTCTACAGGGGACGCAGAAGGAGATTATTGTTTCTCCAGTCTAAATGGTCTGAATGGAAATATTAACAAGGAACTCGTATATGCCCCGATGAGTCCTAATGAGATGGGTGTAAATTTCATGCTATTCACATGCAAGAACAGAGACCAAGCACAGAATTTCAGCTATTTATCTGAATCGAGTGAATGGCTTAATTCAAATTTTGATCCGAGACTAATGACAAGTTTTATTGTTCATGGTTGGCTTGAAAAGTATCCTGGAAATTCAGCTGGATTTAACTGGATGGAGGTATGTACCATCTTGAATAAGCAAGATAATCATAATATTAGATGTGTATTGGGGAAAACTTGTTTGTAACTTAAATTGATAATTAAATTAGAAGTTAACGAGATCAATATTTATAGCAAATCAAAAATCGTATCTTGAACAAAGGCTGTGCAAATGTAATAGCAGTTGACTGGTCAATACCCGCTCGTTCTGTATATTACTATCAATCGGCGGCCAATACTCAAGTCGTGGGTCAAATGATAGGCTGTGTTATTAACAGATTGAAGGCTGACCTCCAGTTGAGTCCAGACAACGTTCATCTCATTGGTCACAGTCTGGGCGGAGAAGTGGTCGGCTTTGCGGGAAAGAATGTAACAAATCCTAAGGTGAAACAAATTACAAGTTTAGATCCGGCCGGACCTGGATTCACTGCAGTGGGTGATAGGGGTAAACTAGCCGTTACCGATGGACAGTGTGTCAATGTTATTCACACAAATGGTGCCAGGGCACTTCCTGGTATTGATGGTAAGAAAATACTTAAGGTTAAGAATTAGCATGTTTAACAATATTTGTCAATAGGTCTTGGTTATTTGGGTGCAATGGGACATGTGGACTTTTACCCTAATGGAGGTAAAAAAATAATTATATTGTAACTGGCAACTTTTACTTGTTATGCATCAAACCTGAATTAGATCACTGGAATATTTCGGATTGTATCAAGTTAAAAGCGGAAGTTATAAACGGAACTATTATTCAACTGGAATTAAATTCATTTACACTTGTATATTTAGGTCATGAACAACCTGGTTGTGCAAAAGGTGAAATTGTTGGTGATTTGATCAAGGACACATTCTCATCCACTTATGAATCGGATGCCCGTTAGTATTGACTGTAAAACAATAAATATAATATAACTGAACTCAATTTATAGAGGCAACTGACCTTGCTCTATGCAATCATGTTCGTTCCGTTCATTACGGTCTAACCGATCAAAACTACACCGACACCAACAAGTGTCAGATAATTGGCTACACCTGTTCCTCATACGATAATTTTAACCAGGGTAAATGCGCAGAGTGTGGCACTGATGGGAATGGATGTAAACCAATGGCTTTAAATCTGGACTTTTGGGATGATATTAAAAATTGTAATCCGAGTTCAACTCATGTGGAGTACTATTTAAATACTGGAGACGTTCTAAATCTCCCGGAATATTGTCTTTTTCATTATCAGATCATTGTAAGTTAACATGGTGGATAGTGAATATGTGCTAATTTCATTGAATCTAGGTGACCATTAAGAAGCAAGTACTACCATGCTTAAGTGATATCAATGTTAGCCTATCGAATGGTAAACAATTTACTGTAAATCTTGGTCTTAAAAATAAATTGGATGATAAGGACGGAAACAAACGCTTTGCAAAATTGTACACTGATCCAAATGTGCTGGGTGATTTCATTGGAGCCGAAGCAAAGGGATCAAACTGTGATGCAATTATGCTCGAGTTCAATTATATGAGTAGTTTGGATGAAAGGTATTTTATATGCAATATTAACCATGATTAATAACTTTTTAATAGTGTTCGTAAATCTATGTCATCGACTCTCTGCTCAACTGATGGAAAGATCTTTTCTAATAAATGCTAAAAATTTTATAAAGAATTAATCATTTTTTACAACGAAATTTATCCCGAGCCGTCTTCCACTTTCCAGGCCCGTCCTGCTTTTAAGTTATTTTTTAATATTATTAAGCATGATATCACTTTAAAATATTATTACCTCAATTTGGATAAAAGTCCATATGTCTAATTGACCCAGAATGACCTATACCTTTTAAAAATACAAATAAATTACAGATAACTGTAATTATAATTATACCATAAATAAGAGAAAGTACCAACCACATCTCCCCACAAACTGTGACCAATGAGATGAACGCTATCTTACAATGCAAACTTACTATTTTGCAAATAAGAGATATACATGGTTAGCTATATTAACTAAAAGTACAATCACCTGGATATACAACCGGTCGCTATATACATGGAAAGGTTGGTTGAAACGAAATTTCACCAAGATATACTTTGAATTTTTTAATCAAATTTGCCATATATGAGCATGGATAATTTAGCTATTTAAA
>JAQIWF010001525.1:0-11687 GCA_034694965.1 Ceratozetes gracilis | reverse complement strand
CGGTCAAGGCAAGACTACTCATGGGGTTACCAAGGTGTGTCCGACCAGGAGGAGGAAGGTAGCCAGCTCATCACTTCTAAATCACTTGATTACTACTCTCAAAAAGCAGGATATTTGTGGTTCTGAGACCGGTCTGAGACTCACTACAAAAGATCGAAGAGATGTTAGACAACTCCCCCATTTCTCACCCAAATGGACAGAGAAAGCTGAACGTCTCTATCCATTCGTTTACAGCCGACGGTTGCTCAGACATCCGATCAATTTGATAGTTACTCTCAGAATGAATTTTTTTGGCAAATTTCCCAACAATTGTCCTAATTTTTGGCCAACAATTCAAAATTAATCGGTTTTTGATTTTCACGAAAATCACTTCAAATGACTGAAAGCCCTAATAATTAATTGAGTGAATCGGATGTTCTCTCACAGAGAGGTTGAAATGCCTTTTCTCTACACCTAAAGCAAAGTTTAAGCAGTTTGAGGGCAAAATTCAGACAAACTCCTATCAAATAGATAGTGGATTAAATGTCTCAATAAGTAAGAAAAAGACACGAATTGCTAGTCTGGACAACAGGTACTAAAATGTACTCCCAATGAGTGGACATTCGCTAACAATTAATTAGATAATAGTAATTGTGGGCAAACCTCATTCAAAACATACCTATTGTGGACATATATAAAGAACTGAATGGACATAAATGCCATCGGAAAGACTGTCCTCTTCTGCTCCAAATAAACAAATGTTTAGAAATTATTTGTATTTAAAAATTGTGTCTTATCTGAACTTCAGTGACTGTACTGCGAGTGTATTCTTGTTATGCCAATGACTTGAGCTTATCGTCTTTGAGTACAAAACCAAAGCATGTGAAAAATGCCCCTTGGGATAAAGTATAACTTAGTCAGAGACTCTCATGGTTTAACCATGATAAACCATGAGAGACATTACTTTTCAAAATTTTTATTAAGACTTAAAAAGTGTATTAAAATACAATAGAATTCAGTATTTAATTAAAATTCATCTAATTTTGTCTGAATTTAAATACAAATGAATAATCGATTTAATAAATGTTGCGATGATTTCAGACAAAACTAAAAAAGAGCCATAAATTGGACTAATTTTGTCGACTTATAGATACAATTTAAGGCATAAAATGTGAAAAATGTTAAAAAGGGTGAAAAAATAATTTCATTTCGTTTGCGAATAAAAGACAAAATAAAATGAGCACTAATTGAGAAAAAACTAAAAATGAATTAAAATGTAATCATTTGTGGACTTTAATGATCAGTTCGTCGACCATCGATGACAGCTCTGTATTCTCCTTATTCTTCTGTTCCAATTGATTCTCCAATGACTTGATCTTCATTTCCAGTCGTTTGTTCTGCACTTTATAAGCCATTATCTCATTCTCCATATCCTTCTTACCATCGTTTGCACTAAAGATTAATAGTTTCTAATTATAAGTAATATAAAATAATTTCAACTAATTGTTACATAATTTGTTTTTCCAACGAATCGTTTTTAGACACCAATTGACTGCATATTTCCTCCAATTGTCTGATTCTTTCGACAGCCAATGAATGTTGACTTTCGTTTGCATTTTTGGACAATTGAATGGAAGACAACTCATCCTTCAATTTATCAGAAAACAGTTTAGATTCGATATATCTCTTCTCGAGTTCAGTCTTCGCGTTGAGGGCTTCAATCATTTCCCTTTCCATCGAATCCAACTTTTCGAGTGAACAGGCATACAATTCCTGATTGATATCGTGCATAGTTTCAACTAATTGTATCATTTCCTTCTTCTCTGCATTTGTTTGATCCAAAAGTTTATTCATTTCATCTAATTTGATGTCTTTTTGCTTCAAATAGTCTTCAAATTCACTTATTTTGTCTTTTAATTCATTTTCTAATTCATGGATTCTGTCCTTCAATTCGGTGTCTTTCTGTTGTTGGACAGCAAATGCCAGAACGTCTGGCTTTGGGCTCATTAGTGGCATATTATTAGCCGGAGTGTCAAAGGGATCTTTTTTGGATTCTCTTAGAGGTGTTTGTAAATCAATTGCAGGTTCATTATTAGTGATAATAATTTCCGACTTAATTGTAGGCGTTTCCGCGATTTTACATTTGGCGAAGTCTGAGATTAAACCCGTGCTGTCATTGTGTTCATCGAAAAACATTTTATCGAATCTTTCTTTTGATTGTTTGGCTCTCCTTCTCTCGGGAGGGGACGGAAAATTGGGACTGTTTTCACTTCCAAATAATGGGTCGAAATTCCTCATCAGTGATGTACGCGAGGGGTTGGCTCTGATCCTGATATGGCGGTCATCTTTGTTTTGGTTCCAGGAGTCGAGAATATCGTTGTATTTGGTGCTCATCCTCTCATACGACTCGTAAGGCTTCGTGTGATCTTTGTTTGAAGGACTGTATGTCGAGTACTTCCAATCAGATGGTGAGGAACTGCTCGATCTCTTTGAAGAATATTCATTCTAATGAAAAAAGAGATCATTTATTAATAAATAACTCATTAATATTTGTCTCACATTTCTCGATAAGAAATTATACATTTTTCTCAAGAAATTAAACTTTTTCTTCGATTTTGACTCAATTTTCAAAAGAGTATGAAAACAATTTTGGGTCGACTTTGAAATGAAGTGAAACACAAATCAAGACTTTTACGAAACGAAGAGTCAGACAGACTTAGAGTTTATGCAAAACAAAACTTGAATTCAATTAAGAGAAAACAATTTTATGGGAAATTAATTTTTGAAAACTAGAACTTCGAGAAGATTTACGGCAAAAATGTATTTAAATCTAAGCATAAATATTGAAATATTAGTCACAAGAAACTAATTAACAAACGAAACAGTTATACAGAGATTCGGGTCAACTCATAGCCCACAGAATTCCCACACATTTATTACCAAATAAAGACTGAATGAAAAAACACTTAAAGAGTAAACACAATAAAATTGGATACAAAATAAATTAAAGAATCACCTCTTCGTCGATATTATCTCTCGACAGTTCCATAAAGTCATTAATAGTATTTGGAACTAATGTTTGGTTTGTCTTAAAGTTTGCCGCATTTGGACTGTCGTCGCAATCAAAAGGAGAAGTGAAGCCATCATTAGCCTCAAAATACGACGTGTTATTCAAATCCATCTCTTCTTCAATGGTTTGCTCGACTTCGGGCGCCACAGACATAATTGACTCTTTGATGTGGACGGCGTTCACCAAATCAGTAACAATTGATTCAACTATTGGTTTGATTTCAGGAGTATTTTCGGACTTTTTGAGAGAATCCTTCAAAAATTTTAAAATATTCATTAATAAAATCAAACAAAAATTAAGAAAAAGTTAATTAAAAATATCTACGAAAACGTGTTTAAAGGTATTAAAGCGTTGAAATGGGTTTAGAAAACGAAAAGTCTATTAAAAGGCAATAAAATTGAGTACCGATTGGTTGTGAGTCTCTGGGATTTGATTACCCATTAATACGAAATTAAATGATTAAATTGGAAATATTACTAATATTAGTGACAAAATGATAATCAATACCAACAGTTTGAATGTCTTTTAGCGTCGTTTTACTCAATCGCGTCAAATGACAGGAGAAAGTGAACTAATTTTGTCACTCATTTGGTCTAAAAATAGTCTCCTTTAGTAAAGGAATAATTGCTTAGTATTTGGGAATAACACAGAATGAGTTGAGAACTAATGCCTACCATTAATCTCAAGTCTATTGAAATTGATCTATTCAATGAATGGAAGTGTGTTTGAACCAGGTCAAACAAGTTGCAAACCGATTCATCAATTTTATTCAATTTTTATTAACTTTTATTATCCGATTAAAGTTCGCAAACATTCAGTTTTATTGAAAATTTATTGGAAAAGTAGAGGCAAAGTGTTTAATCATCTGAACAGTCAGTTAAAAGTTAAAAATATTGATAAATAAATAAAAGTGAAAATAAATTATTCCATTAATTCCTACTATTTATCGATTTTAAGTCGTTTTGCATTATTTGCATGAATTGACTCTTTTTGTTCACCGAATCCATTCGTCAGATTCTGTATTTCATATATTGTGCTCTGGATTCTGGAAATAGTTTTAAA
Organism: Ceratozetes gracilis; assembly: GCA_034694965.1. Taxonomy (NCBI): domain Eukaryota; kingdom Metazoa; phylum Arthropoda; class Arachnida; order Sarcoptiformes; family Ceratozetidae; genus Ceratozetes; species Ceratozetes gracilis. The sequence continues at coordinate 7,576 of JAQIWF010001525.1, read as the reverse complement.
TTAACTTGAACAATTATTTAACATTTTATCAGGGAAGGGATTTGTAAAGTAATAAACATTTAAGACAATGGAGAATATTATGCCGTAAAATGGATGAGGTTTTAGCGTTTATTCGTCAAAATTACATACTTATGACACTCGACGCCGAAGTCCTGCATAAACTCGAGTTTCCTTTGAGTCATAGCTATCTTCAAACTATTGGATTGAATGCAAGCAATCATTTTGTCGAATAAGTGCTCGATTTGACTGACATTTAACTCAGGCTTTTGGTACTCGATATCAATGAGTCTCAAATAAGGGACATAATTGTTTGGGTCGTATGTGAGGGCAGAGTTCAGTACTTCTAATGCTTTTTCGGTATTTCTCCTAACTTTGAATAGGAATCGCGAGTATTTAATCGACAAATGAGAGTAAAGTTTTGGACAATCGACTAATTTTTCGATTGAACTCTTAAATTGATTTTCGACTGCAATTAAATCTCGTTTTCTGTGCAACAAATTTATTTTAGAAATAGTTGTTTCAATCAAATGTGGGTTTTCTTTCTCGAATTTGTCCAAAATATGCAGCGCTTCGTCAAAATTGCCTGAATTGGAGTTTAATACAAATTCAATCAATGGATTATTAATACTAATCAATGCTAACAAACCCTCGCGTTCTTCAAAAAGAGACCACAAGTTGTGAATTTTGAATGACTTTTTCGTATGGGTTTCAGCGGCTCTTCGAAACATATCTCTGATGGCATTAGAGTCGAAGTACTCATAGAATTCTTCCCCCGATTCTATCATTTGATACCTTCTCTCTATTAAATAATTTGAATACTAAAAGTCACATCAAGGTATATAATTAGTAATTTTATCTTGCTCAGTTCCTAACTCACTCTGATCCACATGTGCTCATAGAGAGCGCAAGCAATTAGACATCTCTCAAATAAGAAGATGACTTTGCGTGGAATGTTTCGACTGATCTCCCAATTGATATATTTCATCCAATTATCCAGTTGCTTTATATCTAAAGGGTTCACATGAAAGTATGGCCTTTTTATGCTATCCTCAAAAGGAGATCTCTCTTTCACTTCGTTTAAAGTCAATTCAAAAACTCGTTTTCTCTCTTCGATTACTTTTTTGCGAATGAAAAGTATTTTATCATCGCTTTCCTAAAGAGAGGACTTAACTAATATTACACTCTTTTAAACTTAATTGAAAGGACAGACCTCAACATTATCTCCATCCACACAAGTAATGATGTTTTTAATAGTCTGTATTCTGTTGTCTTCGATGTTATTATTATTATTATTATTATTTGACTGATATTTGAAAAATTCTTTTTCTCTGATATTGTATTCATTTTGGGAGAGAATACGGATCGGGTGCTTATTCTCTACAAATTGTATAAAATTGTCGAAGTGTTCGCTCAGACTTCTAATCGCAACATTGAATAATCGGTCGTAGAGTGAGGTCACTTCAGACACATGTTCTTTAGATGACAACCATTTGAGATAAAGCGACCATAACTCAGATGAGTTGAATTCCTCACCCGATTGTTTAATAGCCCTCTCAAACAGATGCAAAGTCTCCTTTTCGTTTGAATTGTATTTGAGAAAGAGTTGAATATAATAGATCCAGATATCAATACTGATTGGGAAGGCATTCACTGCTCGCTCAAGAACTTTGAATGCATTGTTCTGATCGGATAACTGGAGTTCATATTCGGCTAATTTCTTCCAATAGATATAACAGTTCGGATACTTCGACAGAAACTCATTAAAAGACTTTCGGATTGCGTTCAGATCTTTCTGTTGATTACAAAAAAAGTTAATTATTTGATTACAAAATATTTGTTAACAAAACTGAATGTTCGCAATATTGGAGGAGAAGAGTCCAACTGCCAAAATCGCTGGGATTACTCCTGACAGTCTGCCAGAGTTGATCCAACCCTCCCTTTGCCTGACTGTTGACTGACAAATGATATCGACATGAATTCATTTAAAACATTGATTAATATTTAATTATCATTTGATTACCGATTTGTGTATTCGACATATTATTCCTTGAATTTTGATTAAACAGAAGTTGACGTCAAAAAAAGGACCACAAGTACGGAACTATTGGTATGTTTCGCACCTGCCTTTCAAACCAATTAATTGAACAGCTTTTCAGATGAAGGGCTTAAAATAAATAAATATTTTATTTAACTGAAACTAATTCACTAAAAATGTTATTTAAAGTTAAAATATGACTGAATTTATCCGAAACCAACAGTTATCACACTTTAATTTATTTCAACTTATGTTCAATTAATTGGTAAAAACTAATCACTGGTTTGTATTGAGTATAGTTTACTGAAACAGATGTTATATTTCTCAAAATAAAACTCAAACTGAATTAATCAACAAATTATTCAAAATGTGTTTTATTTGGAAATTAATTCGAATATAATTCACGAGAAATCAATTAAAGCCTGAAATATATACTTTCAAAGTTTCCAAACTTTCAATTGAGAGCCTATTTGTGCTCTAGTTGTGCTTGTTACTTTTGTCGATCCATCAAATTAAGCTTCAAGTTATCTAAAAAATTGTTTTCAAAATAAAAATTTCGAAACTCTTTAGAAATCTTTTTAAATCATTGAATAATAAGGGGTTTAAACTGATTATCAGATCATTTGATTTAAGCCTGAAATTCATGCGAAGAATATTGTGTTCGGAATTTGGAGCGAAAATATTAAATCAGAAGAATTTTGGCTCAAAATGAGTGCACAACAGATATCTCTAAAGACGTCTTTCATATGTAACTCAATTTGTTGGCCATTAGTTAGGAATCAAAACAATTTGTAGAATTGATTGTAAATAAGCCAACATTTAAGTGATTGGAGTGACCGACAAAAGGTTTTCCTAAGAATCTCTAAGAAAAGACTATTGAAAATCAAATTAATAGAATGGAGTGAATAAATATTTCATAATAAAAATAGTGGCCAACAAATTGACTCTATTTGAGTCTATGCGCAAATAGTATCCATAGAAACAGATTAATGCACGAGAAGTATAACTGAACCAAAGAATGACAACCAGAGAGGGATGCAGTCAAGGATGAGAGAGACGGAGAGCGACCGAGAGAGCAAAGAGTAGTTCATTGATTCTGCACCCATTCTACTCGGAGAGCGTGAGCAAGAGAGAGAGAGAGAGAGAGAGAGAGAGAGAGAGAACTGTGAACATCCCTTCCTATCCTCAGAGCAAAACTAGTGGTAATTACACAAAAAAGACATATTAATAGAGAAAAGTCATATAAATATTATTCTGAGCGATGATTACTATAATTATTTTCACTTTTCATACAACTCTACACAAAATAACTCTCAAATTATAGCATATAATCATTACGTTTGGAAATCCACACAAAAAATCTATGGAAAGGAAATTAATGAAAAATATTTTAATTACTTATAATATGTTTTAAGAGCCGAAGAGTAGGAAAAACATATTTATAAATGGCTTTCAATACATAACTGTTATAGACTTCAACGAAAATTGACTGCAAATATTGAATGCATATAAATATTAAGTCAAATGACTGTCAAAAGAATGAAAAACCAGTGCTTCAGAGCACAGGGAGATCAGGTGTATAGATAGAGAAGGATAGGGAGAGAAGGCAAGAGTAAAGCAGATGAACAAGAAATGAAAAATATGTAACGCATGAGGAATGCCAGCAGTCATATGAATAGCACATCATATGAGTTATCATTACTTTTATTATTATTATTTTTATTATTATTACTAAATGTCACGAAATGTATGACTAAATATACGACTTATAGATATATAGCCGGAGAAACACAATCTATGAAGAAGTCGTCTAAATAGAGAGGAATTCCTCTCTTTTTCCATATTTTCCCAAAATATATGATAAGAGAAAATATAATGAAAAATATGTTTACGAATCAAATGTGAAGTGAAGTATGTTTTGGGATAAGATTTCAACAGAAAATTATTATTACTTGTAATAAATCGTCACTCATATTAAGGGGCCGATAGGAGGGAGGGGTGGACGACATCACCTCAGAGATCACCTCTACTGACAAGACTGACGACTCGCTTTCCACAGCATTTGCTAATAGGAAAGGAGAGACACTTGTCTTCAACTCTATGTCTGGTCTCAATAGGAGTGGAAGTCCGGATGAAAGTCATATTTTTTTGCTGCACTTCATATCTGTTTAAAACGTCAGTCCTTTTGATAAACTGTTTATTACTATTATTACGACTATTTTCCCGACAAATAAAACGATAATTTTAGACAATTTCTGAAATTTCCAAATAAAATACTCCAATATTTCTTCAAAAGTGTAATAAATTGAATAAAACGTCAAATAATAGTAAATTATAAGTAAAGTCCTTTTGTCGCACAAAACGGAAATTTATTTTAATTCAAATATTTTGCGAATATTTTACATAAATTCACATAAATTTCACTAAAAATGAGTTTCAAATGAGAAGAGAAATAATTCAGAAGTCCTTCAAAATTGAGATTTAATTTGAAATTTAGTAAAACTTTCATTTGTTTTCCAAAATGGGATTTAATTTGAAAATAATTCGACGAAATGTCAAATCAATCTTATTTTCAAATAAAATTTAAATCCCTTTCCCTTCAAATGCATCAAAAGATGACTTTCATCTCAAGACTAACCACTCTTTTTGCGATTAAAACAATTATTTTCTAATAATTACATAAAAATCTCTTTCAGACAACAAAAGAGTTGCGAAAAAAATTTTGCCCAAATTATACCAAAAACGCTCTTCTGTTTAGTAGAGAGGAAAGGTATGTGAGCTGACTATTAAATTAGTATCGCTCTTTAGTGATAGTGAGGCCCACCCCATATGAATCGGGTATACCTCACACACGATATGTTTGCGCTCATAAGTGTCTGATATATGCTTATTATGTATACCTTTTCCACCAGTTTTCTCGGCCCCACATTTCAATGGCACAGCCATCGAACTGCGGTCTGAGCCCAGAGCCTGAGTTAACGACTCTTGCGATAGGATTTAATCAAATGTTTTCAGTGCTGTTCCACATCCAGAGCCAAAAGAAGAGCAAAAAACAATTACTGAATGAATAATTATCCTGGTGCCACATTACTGTTTTGAGAAACATGAGAGAGAATCTTATCCCTATCCTTCTCCCATTCCTACCTGTGCTCTCACTCTCACTGAAAATCGTGTCCCTATTTATTATTCCCAACTTTTTTTCTTAAAGACTTTAAATATCGATAGAAATCTAATGAATATTTAGTGCTCTCCCATAATGTGAGAGATACCTGTGCTCTCATACCTGTGCCCATACCTATGCTCATACCTGTGCGATGGGAACACAGGGAGAGACCACTTATTCGAGTTTATCGATTGAATCCCAGCTTTAATTCACAATTTGATTGATTAATAAATTAATTCACAATTCATTTGTCGACAGATTTTACCAAAAATTTAATATTAAAAAAATTTATTCAAAAATATGTTTAAAAATTCAAATTAAATTAATTTAAAATTTAAATAAACCAGAAATTTATAATAATCCTGGTCGTGGATTAAATGCAAATTTGCTAATGGCTCAAATTACTATTTAAGCTAGATAAATTGCATTATAGTCAACCATATTATTTCATAGAAAATAATAATTAATTATTTATAGAAATGTATTTCTCTCCGATCATCTAATTTGTAGGAACTGCCCATTTCGGCCGCAGAGCGCACAGGACTCTGAAATATGAGCACAGAATCAAATATCATTGAGTATAACCACATGTCATAACTCAGAATATAATTTATATTTTCTAATTCGGGCCAAACTTTTGTATTTCATATATTATATACCAAATTATTATCGATATATTTGTGTTCAGTGGTGCCCAAGGGGTCGACCACCGAGGCTGCACCCGGAACCGCATATTGAGCTAGTGGTAATTTAAATTAGAAATAAATATTTCATTAACAAAATTCAGCATGATAAATTAAATAATGTTAGTTCATAATCAAGGATATTTAATCTGTACACCCTTGGTCATACCTGAATTGGCTCTCATATCCTGATAATAGATTTGATATTTTTTCAAGAGATTTATTGTTTTGTTTTCAATAGTTTTCTAATGGTATCAGAAATATGTATTATATCGGGACTCAAATATTATGCCACTACTAATCGCACCGGTGTTTGAGGACAGCCATGGCTTAGCCTGAAGTGAATGCCCTCCAAAATGTAATATTGACTCTAATTTTCCGTAATTTTTCATAATTTTAATTGAATTCCGTTTAATAAGTAAACAGAAGTAATCTTTTGTTTATCTTGGATACAATCTAGCATTAATCTTGCTAATTTTAAAATTTAAAATAATTATCAAGCTCGATTTTTATGTAAAGATTTAGTGAATATTCTAAGAAAATCACTAAAATAAATTAAACAAAACGAAATATTTTAATGAAAAAGCCAGGGATGAGCAAGGTTGCTGTTTAAAAAACTTACTTTCCAATGCAATATTCACTTTGCTATTTTTTTTATAATAAACCACAAAGTAACTAGGTTAATTTAAAAATAATCCGATAAACAATTAAAATTTTCACCTAGTTACCTTGAAAAATAGTACATTTGCAAAATAAAGACCTTGCACATTCCAAAAACCATCTTCATTCCTCAAAAATTATTAATTATGAGAAATCATTTGTAAAACACGTTTGCCTTTTACGCACACAAACAGACATACCTGTGCTAACTGTAGCCGAAACCCGAAAAAAGACTATTATTTAAAAGTTAAGTTAAAATAAAATAATATTTTTTACTCGTTTACTATATTTGCATAAATAACTTATTAAAGGGATCTCTTGACTGTTGGAAAGGCATTAATTATGTCGCTCAGCCCTCTCACAAAATATGGTAGAGCAAAAATTCATTAGAGGCATATTATAATCTATTCTTGCTATTTACCAGAGCATTGCACAGGTATTAAACACTGCGTTGAAATGTCAAACAAAATTTACAGTTCCTTAAGACTAATGAATGTTTTGGTTTGAAATTCAAATAAACTTTTCTTTCAATTTTCGGCTCAAAATTACAATAATTAATAAGAATTACAAACAATTAAATTCAGTAATAATTTTATTAATCAAATGATAAAGAAATTAAATCCAGACTTAAATATGAGTTCAATTCCGCATAACTCGCCATAAGATAGCATATAATCAACAAATTACCTAGCACTTTATCTTAACAGTGTCTTTGTTCGGAGCATTTTTCGGCAATTTTCTCTTATATGTGCCGAAAAAATTCAGTCAAACTAATGCTGGAACCAATTAAAAATGACTCGGATAATGACTCAAATGATATTCAGTTTAAACTACTCAGTACTGAAAGTAAATCTAAGGCTCAGAATGAGAAGAGAGAGAGGAAAGTCATCAAAACATTTATACTCAAAGCAAAAGAGTCTGCGAAACATCTAAATTGAGATAACGATCAGACAATTAAAACAAATCCTCTCTCTCTCTGCCTCTCTCTCTCTCTCTCTCTGTTTCTCTCACTCTCTCTCTCTGCCTTTCTCTCTC
>JAQIWF010001524.1:0-11688 GCA_034694965.1 Ceratozetes gracilis | reverse complement strand
CGCAGACATCGGTTCCAATGTCTGTCTACAAGCAGTCCATTGGGAGACCCGTCGGCAAAGAGTTGAGTCCATTGAAGTCAATCCGCAAATCGAAGATCTCTTTGCGATCAATGAATCGATGGATTTAAGACAATGGCTGTCGAGTTCACAACACAACAGACTCACAGACTTTGTGTTACCACTGAAGCCGATGACACACACTCTTAATATGATGCCGACTCTCTCCTCTTATTCAGGTTCGAGGACTCAATCAGTGCTAAGAGATATCCTCGAGTGAGTCCATCTTCGGGTACCTCTTCGGTGCTGAGTCTCCGTCACTAAATCAAACATTTAATCACTTTTTAATACATTTAAAGGTATTCCTCAGAAACTTAAGATTTAATTAACTCTTAACTCAATTATTAACTCAACTATTAATTCAATTCACTTATTATTCTTACAAATCAATAATTATATCAATTGACTAAAAGTTCATTTCTTCAAATAATTCTCAAAATAAAGTCTTTTAATGAGTTTTGATATGAATTTTGTTTTATTTCTCATTTATTTACAAATTCTATATATTCTATGCACTCGATGTCGAACTCGACTGTTGTGTTGAGCTCTGGTTCTCAGACTTGAGTTCTTTGAGGAGAAACAGAGTGCAGGCAATGAGGGATAGAGAGACAAATGAGTCGGAAAGCATTGAAAAGACTTGTAATAACAGACTTTCATCTCTTCTAACGATCAAAGAGAATATCATATCTAAGGGATAATAACAGCACAAACACACTATGAATAAGATCAGAGGCTGATAGTGGAGGGATGTCCCCGCATACAGTCCAAGGGAACTCAAAAAAATGCCTGATATGTACATTATGTATAGCAATGGAATATCAATCGGATCTTTATCGGCAGTGGGGGTCGGAATCACTTCTACAGATTCTCTAATGAAGTCACTCTTGAATTGCCGCAAAAGACTTATTACATTCGATACCACAACAATCCCACTCATGATAACAGTGTAATACCGACAGAAGTGAAAACAAAACTTCCTTTTAGTGGTCATCCCTTACACTGTTTTCAGTCTATTTCAATGAGAAACTGATATGAAATAGAATTTCAATGTTTTGTGATTTAAATAACAATTAATATAATAATCAATAAATGCGTGAATTCTTTGTGAGTCACGTGACTCCACTTGAAGTGTAATTCTTACAAATCTTTGCCTAAAACTCAACAAAAAATTATTGTTTTCTAATAATTGACTTCAATTTTAAACACAGCTATAAAACACGTAAAATTAAAATAGTTTCAAATCATAGAGAGTTCAAATTCAAATCCAAGCATCGGTAGAGTCCACTAAATTAAATTGCACTCTAATTGCAAATACAAAAGTAATTTATGTCGTCGTAAAATAGAATTTAGTGGACTCTACCGATGCTTAGATTATGAGCAAAAAATTGTTCCCATTTCAGGATGTCTCTGTCATTTCCCAGCATAAAACTTGTTTTAGAGAGTTTCACTCAACGATTTTTATAATGCTATCCGCAAAATTAAGACACAAAACTTCGAGCCGACTTTACAGGTGGCCAGACCCTTTTGTAATTAAATATTATTTCACCATGATATTCTATACAAATAAAGACCAAAACATGTCAAAATTTCTTTCAAAAATTCCAATGATAACCTTGCTAAAATTCTAATATTTGAGTGCCACTTGTATTAGGAATGATTGTATATTAAATATTTAGTCAAATTTTTTACTATTTTTGTTATGATAAATAATAAAAATTTTCTGAGTGTAAAACTTTTGCACAAATCTCCTAAAAATGCTGTGTTTGTGCACACTATTGCTCTTTGATTCTCTATAAGTTATGCTCAAAGAGTGGCTCAAAGTATGGATTAATTTCTATTATAATATTGAGTTCTAAATAGTGTGAAAATGAGAGCAATTTAATTGTAAAGTGAACTCACTTTTCTTGAGGTCCTTTTTTGATGAGATCCCAGGGCTTTGCTGTTTGAATGTATTGGTTTCCAATTCGACTTATAGTGAGTATAGGTCTGATGGCATCCCTAAGTTTGATCTTATCCATCAAATTGGAGTAGAGGGCGATCTCTCTATTGATTTGTGCCAACAATAGTCGGTCCGATTCTTCCAAATTAATTTGAGGAACAGTTCCCTCAAAGTTGTTGTTCAGGAATACGAGGGCTCTGTTCACAAAGTTTCCCAAATTATTGAGTAATTCTGAATTATTTTTGTTCATGAGGTCCGCCCAACTGAAGGTCGTGTCCTGTGATTCGGGCCGAATGTATAACAAATAAAAGCGCCAAATATCAGAAGGAATTCCCGTCTCTTTTGCGTTATCCCCAAACACTCCAACGCCACGACTTTTAGAGAACTTACTGTCCTCATAGTTAAGGTATTCCACCGCAGATATGTGGTTAACGACAGTCCACTTGTCTTCAGTCCCCAATTCACACGACGGGAATATAATGGCATGAAAGGGAACGTTGTCTTTACCCATGAATTGATAAAGAGTTACGTCTTCGGGGTTTTTCCACCACTTTTCCCACTGTTTGTTATGATGAGCGGTAATGGAAGGATAGCCAATGGGAGCGTCATACCACACATAGAACACTTTATTAGTAAACCCTTCCAAAGGAACGGGTGTTCCCCATTTCAGATCTCTAGTAATACATCGAGGTTTGAGTCCATCCCTTAGCCAAGAGCTGGCAATTACTCGCGCTGTTTGTGTCCAACAGCTGTTGGGATGTCCAACACTTTTCTTAAACCATTCCTCGATTTTGGGCTGTAATTTGGGTAAATCGAGAAACAAGTGTTTGGATGTCTTCAGTTCAGGTCCAGTGCCACAGACTTTACATTTGGGTTCTTTGAGTTCGACCGCATTAATCAATTTCCCACATTTGTCGCACTGATCTCCTCGGGCCTCACAATACTGACAGAAAGGACAGATCCCTTCGACGAAACGGTCGGCCAAAAAGCGCTGACATTTGGCGCAAAAGAGTTGTTGGGTTTCGTCTTCTAATAAATACTCGTTTTTATGTAAATCCCAGAAAATCTTTTGTGCGATTTGTGTCTGTTCTTCAGTAGTAGTCCGACCGAAATAGTCATACGATATGTCAAACCAGTCGTAGATTTCTTTATGGATTTTATGGTATTTATCGCATATGTCTTGAGGAGTGACCCCTTCTTCTAAGGCCTTGGTTTCAGTGGCTGTCCCGTACTCATCGGTACCGAACAAGAAAATAGTATTGAAATCCTTGAGACGACAATATCGGGCGAAGACATCGGCGCTGAGAACTGATCCGATGATATTTCCCAAATGCGGTACATTATTGACATACGGCAGAGCACTCGTTATCATCACATTTGTCTCTCCACTTATCGGAACCTTTTCCTCAATAGACTCTTCTTTAAAAACTTCATCACTTAGTGACCATTGATTGAAAGCTTCTTGCAGTTCATCACAAGAGATGTCCTTTTCGTTTGAATTCTCGCTTTCCATAATCCAAACCAAATGTACGGATCGTTGAAAGCAGAAGAGTTGGCAATCAATTAGTCACACAATTAATGCTTTCAATGCTTTACGTCACAAATACTCAACAAATTGTAATACATTTCAATGAAGTCAACAACCATTGAGTCAAACGTTATTTATCCTCAAAAGAGTGGCGCCGGCTTTGCATCATCTTCTCGGAAGTGTTCACTTAATTGACTTCTAGACAATCAGGACATTACCGAAGAAGACTACAAGTGATTAGACTGAGAGATAAATCAATTGTGAGACCCTTGAGTGAGGAGGGGTTGAGTTGGTTGAGTGCATCGATGCTCTGGTGGTGAGACTGACAACTAGTGATGCGTTTATTTGTGTTGTCACATATTGTCTCACAATTGGTCTTCACTTCACTTTATCTTAATTCACATCTAATTGAATGTAATTTGGGTTAAAAGAAGTGATAAATCGTTTATTTCTTTGTCTCACTGATAGTCATAGAAATGATTGTCATTTGAAGCGTTGCTTTCAATTGATATTAACTGTAAACAGATTGAAAGAAATGCCAAAACAAAGCGCAATGTCTTCTCAGAGCCATAAAGAAATCAAATACCCGACCGGTTGTAAAGAAATCAGCGAAGAGATTCCCACCGATGACCTCATTAGAAGGTATGGGATGTGCTTCCAGTCATTATAATTTACAAAAGAGTTGTTAAACTCTGACAAACAAAATGACATTAAAAGTGATTAATTGGCGCTCAAATTGATAGCAACTCACGAGTGGCTGATATATCAGTTATAACTGTTTCTTACGAATCAATTTATTTTATATTTTTTTAAATGACGGGATTTTAAATATTTGTCCTCTTTTTGAGTTGATTGAGACAATTGTCCACTTAATTGGATTTGATGTCATTTTGCCATAAATTGAGGCATTTTTGATGAATGAATGTTGTTTTAGACTCAAAGACATTGCGATGGCTTTTCAGCAGATGTCTCAGGAGGAGGATAACAGCGGTTTCATCCCTTTAGCCCTCTATTTGTGTAAGAGTTTGCCTCAACTGAATTACATAATGAGTTTAACTCTATTAGCGAGTGACTACTTCCTGGAGCACCCGTCCCGTGACGTACGTCTTCTGGTGGCCTGTGCTATCGCCGATGTGTTTAGAGTTTATGCTCCCAATGCTCCCTATCAACACCCGGAGCTCATCAAACATATATTTCTCTTCTTTATTCAACAGTTGAAAGTAATTTCTTTGAAGTCAATTATATGTCAATTAATGTATTGATCGCAGGGATTGCAAGATCCAAAAGACGCCACTTTTAAGCGTTACTTCTACTTATTGGAGGTAATGATTGCATTCAATTCAGTGCAAGTCATCAATTTTTCTCTCTCAGAATTTGGCCTGGGTCAAGTCCTTCAACATCTGCATAGAACTCGAAGATTCCCAATACATCTTCTGTCAACTCTTTTCACTCATTTTCAAAGTATGTTTTGACAATTCCTTAATTGACCCTTACTTTCACTCCATTAAAGCCATTCTTCTAAAAGATAATAATTTCTCAAAACTTGAAAATCATTTTGACTTCAATTTGTAAGTTATTTTCGTTATTCAAGTGGTTTGGTTGGGATCTCATAAGAATATACCGACAGTAGGGATAGCCATCCAACCTTCGGGGGTAAAATGGCTAACTTCTTGGCAAAACCTCGACAGATCTAGTACTTGTCCAGATGACTTTTTTCTCTATAGAATAACATTAATCTTCCATTATACAGTCTGACCCCGATTTAACGGAATGTGTGGTGCCTTGAAAATCTGTATGTTATATCGGGATTCCGTTATAACGGGGTAATTTAACATTATAATCCCATGGCAGGGGCTGCAAAAGTTTGTCCGTTAAATCGAAATTCCGTTAAATCAGAGTCCGTTATCTCGGGGTCCAACTGTATGCACTTTTGTGCTAGACATAAATTTTCGAGTTTGTTTTGTCGCTATTTTTTAAAAGTTAGCAAAAAGTACAGTTATGTAAGATTTTCTCTTAAAGTGAATCTAATTTATATGACGTCATCTTGACTTGATGAATCTTTTCAGATCGTGAATGAGAACCATAGCGATAAAGTGAAGAACTTTATGCTCGATATGTTAACCCCTCTGATCATTGAAGCGGATACCGTCTCATCCAAACTCATAGAAATTATTTTGTGGCACATAATAGACCCGAAAAAGGTGTGAATCATATCTTAAATTTGTGATGAGTACTAAAATGTGTTGGAATGGACAGACTGTCAACAAACAGGCCAATTGGTTAGCCGTTCAGATCTTGAAGAAGACGAACAAAACTATGGAACCATATTTGGTATCGTATTTCTCGAATGCTATAACCCATGGCATTGATGACAACGCGGGAGATATTGACAATGACGATGAAGTCGCTCCTGTCGTCCAACAGAAGCATTCGGGGCGCGGCTCTCGTAACTCAAAATCTGCGACCGTCTCGACATCCGTTACTCAGATCTGTGAACTCATTTACGAATTGAATCGGATTTGTCCCAACATTATGGATGGTATGTAAACAGTCAACCCTTCCTTCACTTTATTGCTAAACTCACCATTCATTTAATAAACAACTAATCGAGTAAATAATTTTGCAAAGCGAACAATATCTATGATTATCCGATGGTATGGCTTATAGCAAAGCGTAGAGTGAATCTCACTTTCGCACAAACAATAGGGGAACTCATAAATAAGACCTAAATTTGTTGTTCTCTTAGGAAAATGATTTGATACTTATCTTTGAAATAAAGGAAATATAATAAATCCGTTGACTTTTAACAGGAATTTTACCACAACTCGAATTTAAAGTCAAAAGCGTTGATGAGAAGGAAAGGTGTGATTACACCAAACTTTTGGCCCGTCTTTTCTCAGATAAAGACTCGAGTTTAGCGGAAACCTATCCTGAGTTATGGAAATCGTTTTTGGGCCGATTTCGTGACATCAGTATAACTGTGAGAATGCGTTGCGTTCAGTACTCAATGCATTTTCTTGTAAATCACCCCGAATTGAGAGATGATATCAGAGACCAACTCAGGTATTCTTCACTTAATTCTTCAACTCATTTGACATTTGTTTCTCAGACAAAGACAACACGATTCGGATGAAAATGTGAGATACGAAGTGGTTATGGCTATCATTAGTGCCGCAAAGAAGAACATTGAAAACATCAGTGAAGACCTCTTGAGCTTTGTTAAGGTGAGGGCACTTCTAATAGGTTGTGTCAAATCAGACCAATGATGACAATTTCCAGATATTAAAATCAATGATTAGATCACTTCCATGGCTCTGATTTACATCACTTTTAGTCTTTTCTTTAAAAGGATTTCTTTTCTTAAATTAAATCAAATTTGTTATCAAAGGAGAGAACATTAGACAAGAAGTTTAAAATAAGACGGGAAGCGCTCCTTGGAATGGCTCAGCTCTATAAGCAGTATAATGTGGCCATAATGGGAGAGTCTAGTGAATCACTGGACGTCTCTGAGAGCGCCAGTTCTTCCTTACGAATGCTTAATTGGATTAAAAACAAATGTCTCCACAATTATATCAATTATCAGACACAACTCGATGACAGGTCTGTCTTAAGTGATTCAAACAATTGTCTAATAACTCATTGAATCAGATTACTGGTGGAACGCATTTTGCACACATGTCTTATACCATACTCCTTGCCTTTACCCCAACGAATGAAAAGTCTTTATACTTTTTACTGTACGATTGACTCTCACGCCGCCCGAGCTTTCAATGAACTGCTTCGACAACAGCAATGTGTACGCAGACAAGTCAAGGAAGTGCTCGATCTTCTTAAGTACGGATCAATTCTCTTGTTTTTCTCTAAATTTATTTATTTTTGAGTAGAGAAGAAAAAACTGAAGAAAGGGATCAATTGATCAAACAAAAGGTACAGCTGTGCGCTAAGAATCTGCCCGAACCCGTGAAGGCTGACGAATATATCACCAAATTGTGCCGTAATTTAGGTTCGATTAAAGCACTGAATAACTGTTTTTGATTTAAATACAAATATTTAAACTAGAATTAAATCCGGCGCTGAGGGAACACATGGAACTCATTGTAACTTCTACTTCGTTCCCTCAAATCGGCGAAGATGGCAATACTCTTCTTCCACCACCCAGTTCTACTATAGAGGCCAGTGTTAGAGAAGTGTTAAAATCTCTTGGATTTCCTGTTCAGACGAACTCTTTTTATATTATTATTAAACAACTGATGGAAAGAATTGCCCCAATAATGGTGGACCACCAGGGTATTCTTGATTGAATTATCTTTTGAACCATAAGTTAACCATAATTTTCATAATTGAAAGGTTTATTAATTCTATTTAATTACGTTTCGGATTCACTTCTGGGCGACGGAGAACTGGACAGTGAAATGGGTGTCGAAAATTCGGCTAAAAGAGGGCTTCAACTGATTTACGTTCGTTTTATATATAATATAAGTTATTATTGATTTTAAGTTTAAACATTGATTATATTTATAGAGTCTGTCCACTGTATTCCCGGCTCTCTTTCACGGAAGAGAAATATTTTCATCATATTTATTGCCATTCCTTTGGCAAAGTGGAGACCAAAACCAGGTCTCGGAATTGATTCTTCAAATTCTGACAAATATTGGCGCCTCCGCTGGATCTGAGGGCTCAGCAATTGATGAGGAAACCCAATGTGTGTCTATTCCCTGGTGGGCTTCCGATGATGTCATCCCACGACTTGTCGACAGATTTGTTCTCAAAGGTCTGTTTGGTATCAAATGTAAACAATTGTAATAAAAGTGCATTTGTTGACAGCGTCGACAACAAAACAGGCAAAATATGCCATTCAGTGCTTAAATGCTATAATCGCTGACGAAAACGAAAAGATGAAAGTTTTCGGTGAAATCATAGATCAAATAAAAGTATAGACTTTCACTCATATTTCAAATTTGTTGGTACTTAACAATGTATTCAATAGGCCAGTGGTTTGTCTCTCGAAACCTCCCCTTATTTCCGGTCACATTTGGTTACTCTGGGAATGATTGGGATATGTGGTGGACACGCATTCTTTCCCAAAGTCCTCAGATCTATAGTTCAGAAATTTATAGTCCAGGGATTGTTGATGAGAGACATGAAAACCGACGTCGAAATCACTTCTATGCAAGAATCAGAACGACAACGAGGTTTTGTCAGACATTAACTCTTCACTTATTCTCATAACTCTTCTACTTCCAGATAATTCCGATCCCAATATTTCATATGAGTATTGCAGTGAAGAAGTGAAGGCTAAGATCGAAGGAATCAAATTAATGGTTCGATGGCTTTATGGCATTAAACTCAATACTTTGATGGGTTAGTTATCATACTTTTACTCAACATTTGATTAATTTGTGTTTTTCTCTTCAGTCTCACCCGAGAATCAACACGAAGTTATCGGTAAACAAATGATTAAATACTTTCTCAGATAAGTTAATAATTTACGGAAATTCAGGTGTTTATCAAAAGACCGCTTCAAATACGTTGAAACTATTGAAGACAATTATTCAAAACGGAGGTGATTTAAATGAGCAAAATCGCACTGGTACTAACCTGGAGAGGGCACACCTTCGCCTTGCGGCAACCCTGGCAATGCTAAAGATTGCGTGTAACGATGCAATCACCTCAGTCTCAGCTAATGGTGACAACGCTTTGATTCAAAACCCGTCGACTACTCTGTCGATAATGTGTGCGGACCAGTGGCACACTCTGGCAACTGTCATCTTGGATAGTGAAGAGTTTGTTCGCGAAAAGTTTTCTATTAAACTACACAAAGGATTGATGTCTTTAGCGTTAGGCCTCGAGTTCTTAGCCATTCTCTGTTTGGGGGGAACTTTCAGTAATGACGGAAACATTGCTTTCAAAAATAAGTTGAAGTGAGTGGACATTCACTGGACATCCATTGCCTTAGCTTTGAAATCATTTGTTAAACAATTAATTTTGTAATTTAGGTCATATCTGTTGTTAAATTTGGGCAAAAGACGAGAACTCATTAAATCGAAGTCAGTGTCAAATCTGAAGAGCGTAATGCCTGACTGTGTGATGCCGTATGTCATCCATTTGTTGGCTTATATGCCTTTCTTCGTTAAATACGACGACATCTCACAACTTGAAGCCGTCAAAGGTATGCAAATATCACTTCTTTGAAGGTTCTTAAAGTTGTCTTTGGAAAGAATGTCTTTGGTTTATAATGGATCCGTTGGTCCTAAAGAACGAACACTACTCCTTCTCCTTCTTTAAAAAGACATTCGAAAACATTAAGGTATGCGTCGATAAGGTTTCTCAAACTCAAGACTCGGAGGTCAACGGTTCCAATGCTAATACAATGGCGACAATGACTAACTACAAGATCTACAGCTGTTGTGATTTAGCGCTCGGACTCGTTATGAGTAAAACTCAAAACTTTCTTCTCAAAGATTTTCCGGTTCAGCCCTCACTACCGGCCAAATACTTCACAGGTATGGCTCTCTTTATTCTATGTTTCATTTAATAACTTTCCTCTTTGGACAGTATCTGCATCTGCGGCCGACAATAACCTGAAGAGTTATTTGCCGACGGAAATGCAATTCGCACCACCAAAACGGTGTGGACTCGAAGCAGAAATTCTCGGAAAAATCACAAAATCTTTTCCACAGGTTTTTAACTCAAAGAAAAATTTAATTCAGTTTTTCTTATTTTAAGTCATTTCAGTCGCCAGCAATACCTCCACCACAAAGAGGCCGCCCCTCTAAGGCTTCACAACAACAGCAGCAACTGAAACAACAAATTGTGGTCATTACCGGAGAAAATGTGATCGAAGAAGGGGTTATCATTGAACAGGAGGGGGATAACTCACATAACACACAAATGCAAAGGACTCGCAAACAGCAAATCGAAACAATTAATTCTGAAGACGACACAAATGGCACCGAAAAAGTAGAGATCGTCTCAAAGAAACCAAAACTAGAGCCTCCAAATACTATCGGCACTATTGGACGGACAACTCGTGCCTCCGCTTCTAAGACTGCTTCCAACGAAAAGCCCGATAATACCAATCAATTGTCAACTGAAACACCAGAAAAAGTAGAGGTTATCGATGAGGAAGAGGAAGACATAGCAGAAGATGAAGAAGAAGACGAAGAGGAGGAGGAGGAGGAAGAAGAAGAAGAGGGTCAGGGTGATTCTAACGACCAAAAGGAGTCTCAAGTTTCTCAAAAGCGAACGCGGGGCAGACCCCCCAAAAATATGCCGACTCTTGTAGAGGACGATTCATCTCCTCAGCGAAAATCGGCTCGAATTGCAAAAAAGTATTGACCTGAAACTGAGTGATGATATGATTTATGTCTTATTTATCTTAGGGTTCCGTCGCAAAGATCTCCTTCACCTGAAGTAAGTGCACCCATTCGGGGCAGAGGGCGTGGAAGAGGTCGCGGCAGACGTTAAAACAAGTTTCCATTCATTGAATAACTTTTTTACAGCAAATCATTTCTGCATTTTATTATTTAATACAACAAATCATTACTCCATTTATTTCTTCATTGAATGCATTTCTAACAACATTTGCATTCATTGTTATAACGATTTGTAAATTTCTAAATGATTTTCAATTATATCTCAAATGAATTTCATTAAAATATAATTTTATTACAATTAATTGAATCGAAGTCTTTCCAAATCATAATCTGTGCTGAGATTTAATTTTCAATAAAACGATCGATAATACAGTTTGACCTCTCAATAAAGCAACTATTAGTGCCTACTTTCTCCTATTGAGAGGTATCGTAAAAGACAACTTATATGTTATAACATCTCCTAATAAGTGGTTGGTTATCGAGGGTTTACTTATTCTAACTATGGAACACCGTTTTCTATTAATTCATTTGGTTATAGAAATTACGAGAGGAGTCCAAAGAACCAATTTAAGAGTGAAAACTTTAAGGTATTAAATGCATAACTAAGCATGTTCAAAATTTTATATAGATATATCATAGGTGAAAGTGGGTTAAAATTGATTTTGGAAATAGACTTACAAACAAGGTTAGTCATCCAACTTCAAAAGGGGGATATCCCCCCTAAGGCCAAAAAATCTCGACAGACCTAGTGCCTGTCCATAGACGTAATGTTAAGGTTTTCAAAACCT
>JAQIWF010001523.1:0-11692 GCA_034694965.1 Ceratozetes gracilis | reverse complement strand
ATTATTCATAGCTTTCGATAAATAGCTGTTCTTTTTGCCAACGATTAGTGAATTCATGAGTCGACTGTTGTTTTGTGTGAAACCTGTTCTAAACTTCTTTGAGACAATGACTCCATTCCTGTCATTAACTGTTCCCAAATGAGAGTTCACTCAATAGCAAATGACATACACATAAAGTGTCTCTAAATGTGAGACAATTATTTCAATCACTTATATACTTAATTGTCTAAAATGAGAGGAAAGAGAGGTTTACTCACTTTGGAGTGGAGACAGAATCCAATATATTCTCTGCGATTCTTCTTAATGACTGTCCAATCGATGTGAAAACAGAATCACAGGTTTGTTGATATCTATTGATCCAAAATCCTTGAATACTTGAACCACTGTTTGGCGCTTTGAAGACAAGAGAGGGATAGGAATACGATGACCACAATCTGATTCCAATCACAGATCACAAGAGTAGACAAAAGTGCGCACACATTGCAAGAGTGACCACAACTCGGTTTGAAATGCAGACATTTGTAGAGTTTAAACACCGCTCCAGAAATGAGACACTTTCTGATTCCTGTAGTTATAGGCGACGATTCGGTTTAAAAATTCCTCGAAGTCATGATTTGAAGGAGAGGTCACATTTGGGCTCAGAACAGATGAACAACTTCTTCAAGTCTTTATGTTTTCTAATCTCTTATTTATTGGCCAACACTTTGTCGAAGTTATCGATACCACAGATATAGGTCTGACTGAGCGCCACATTTAATAGATTTCAAGACCTAAACACGAATCTGGACATCAATGGCACAGATGTTGACCAACAGATTGACAGATGTGTCGGCAAAGACTGGTCACTCATTTTGTCTAATATTTCCTTTAATCAGATAAACAGTGGGTTAAAAACTGGTTAAAATTATCACATTTTGAAACTTACAAATCATAAATAATGGACAGCTTTTGGCATTTCTCATCTGATGTCAACGGGTTCTGATGACCACCTTTTGCAGATCAATCGCACAGATGTCGGCTAATGATTGTGGTGTAGATGTGGCACAGGTTGTCGATTCATTTCGGTGTCTCTTATTATGAAGAAAGGATTAGGAAATTGTGTAAATTGGTTAAAACCATCACATTTTGAAACTTGAGACTTGCAAGTCATGAATTGCAACTTTCAAAATAATTGATGAATACAAGTATTGGCGAACTTGTAGTCATCTCTTATCTTAAGTCAGGTCTCAAATGGTTTTTTTGTTATTAATAGACATATTCTTTGATAGATGACTACTCTTTCACATCAAATGATTAGTGAACTCATGAGTGAAGAGCCGTTCTGTGACACCACTGCTCTACACTTTTGCATTCATGTCGTGAACTGTTCCCAAATGAGACTTCACTCAAACTATTGGTTGAATTCTGTTTAAAAATCAAACAAAAATATGTATTTATGGCACTTCTTAATAGAAATATTTAAAATTGCATTTTCCCTCTCAAACAAATAACTTTTCAAAGAAGGGATTATAAACTTTATTAAACTTAAGATTTAATAAGATCAATTAATTCTGTGCTTAAAATGTTGAAAATCGAGGAAACTATTGATGTATTGAATAAAAAGATTTTAAATAATTTTGAAGTTTAGTTGAGTTTAGTTCTGGACTTCTTTATGTATTTCTTTCTGTCTCTATTCACCATTAGTAAGGCGTTCCTCACCAGTCGTTGGTCGTCCTCTCTTTTAAATTGTGAGTACTTTTCTTCCTTGACTTTGTTGGTCATCCACTCATTCATATCTTCGGCGACCAATCGTTTGGCATTTTGTTTCATTTCAAGGATATGTTCGGCGGGTATTCCCAACTCCTGTTCTAAACTAAACAAATGCTTTTGATAGTCCTCCGGATCTTCAGATTCGTCCTCCGCGTCATAGTCTTCATTATCGACCAAATAGACAAAAGCCGGCACCCGATCAACGGTGTCATACTTATAGGCTAAGGTGACTAAGTCTCTCCTTTGAAAAGCACCAGGATCATATTCCTCCCAATCATTGATAGACTTATCAATTTTTGTGTCATCTGAGTATTGATACAAATAGTCTTCATTCTGGAGATTATAGTCAACGTCTTCTTCACTGGAATCAAGTTCTTCACTCATATCTCCAAACTCCGTGTAATCGATTGGATTCATACAAACAGAGCAGATGTTACTCCTGTCCCCAAAACAGTCAAAACAATAAATAGCTCCGCAATTGTGTACACAACGCACAGATTGGTCAGAGCCGTCGACCTTTACTTTGAGGCCACATATCTGACAGTATTTGTGATGACCGTAAAGGCCTAATAGTTTGCAGGCAATCCTAATATAAGGCGATTGGGCACACAATCTGTCCAAAAAAGTTATATCCTCTACAGTTGTCTTCTCTCCAAAGACATATTTACGCATTTTCTTCCGCCAAAACTGAAAAATATTTCCTCTTCTGCTCAGAATATTATTGTAGAGCCAAACCGCACGCACTGGAACCCGGTGTGGATAGAATAGGCCGGCAATATAATGTCTTAACCTTAGACCATAGGCGGTGCTGAAGAGTGTACACATCGTAAGTACCAAAAAAATAAGTATTCTTTTGTAGACCTGTCCATCGGGTGGTAATGGAATTGATTTGCATTCCTGTAGGTTCTCCACGATTTTCTTCTTCACATCTAAGCCATTATTCAACTGATTGAGTCTATTAGCGAAGAAAGAGTCGCCTTTAAAATCGAATTTGATGGACGCCGGGGCGAAGATATCGGATATTATATCAATGATTGTGTTGTACCACGAAATGAGATGATAGACACTAACATCGAGAGCTAAATATAGGAAAACCTGACCCAAAGTGGCAGTGAAAAGGGACAGACCAAATATAAATCTTTTAAACTCTATTGAGGTCATAATGAGATCGAAAGGGTATATGAAGTGTTTCCTCTCATTTATATTCAATGGAATTATGGTCTCCTTTCCAGAAGCGGCTCTCTTTTTATCGATTTCTAGAAGTTCTTTACTTATGTAAGTGTTGTCAAAGGGATCGGATATAAGAAATCTGTATCGATAGACAATTGAACTGTTTTTTGGAGAAAACTTTTATGAATTGTAAATAAATTAAGGATTTATTTCTTACATAATGATTATCCACAGCGAGAATATCAATACAATAAAGTTCTTAATATTTGCCAAGAATGTAATGTAACTCAAAAGCCAATGCTTTTCCATAAACTTTCTTCCAATAAGTTTGAACACAACTGGGATCTCATGGGATGTGTTATAGTGATAGTCAAAGTCATGGTTCAATTCAACGTCGAAATACAATTCACGTTCGATTTTTGCAATCAATTCGAGGAACTTCTGGCGAGCAGTCATATACATGATCTTCATTTTCAACTTGATATCCTGACAAAACTTAGCAAACCCAATCCATAGATTATCACAAATACCGGGCAGATATGCCCTGTGTTTTGCTCCTTTAGCTTTAAAGGCAAATAGAGTTAAGCTGTCCTCACATTTATAGACGTCCTGATCAGTGGGTTCATTACAAATGGCTTTGAGGTTAAGTGACGGCAATTTGATATTCAGGTCAAACTGTTTGAAGAATTTTTTCATGTCGTTCACTATTTCTCTCATTTTTCGTTTTGTATCTCTAATAAACTCTTTTATGTCTTCGACCAGAACTCCTGCCATCTTTTTGCCTCCCCTTCCCGTTTGCCATACACTACAACCGAAGGACTGAATGCCATCCATTCCATTGTTCCAAATGTTGGGAACCACTTGAAAGTAGAGCGAATACATAACATATGCGAGCAAAATGTACCGCACTTTACTCGAAAACATCGAGGGCAATCCTATCAGAGTGAGACATAGAATCGTATCCTTGAACGGAGCGATCAGTGCAAACAATAAGGTTAATGCGATGGTTGTGCCGATCAGGGGATAGTTGTTTTGGATGTGTTGGTAATAGAGGAACAAAAATGCTAAATATGTGAGAGAAATGCCGAATAAGAAGTACAGAACTTTTCGGAACAATTTATTCTCTTCTGTATTGTTCTTAAACACTCGACTCATATGTCCATTAATTCGTCTTTTGCTTCTTCTGGAACCAATTGAAGTGATAATCCTTTCAAAAAAGTCATAAAAGGAATCAAATACAAAAGAAAAAGGACAGCATAATATGTCCCAAATATAGTCCCAAGTGGTGTAAGTTGGAGGTAATCTGTATTTCCGTCGGACACCATTCACTTTTATTCGTTCCAAACGATTCAGTCTTCGATATATTCGACATCTTTGGAAGAATTGCTTCAAAATTGTTAATAAAATAAAACTCATTGTCTGACAATTGTTTTAATGGTTTAAACTAATAGATGATTAAAATCTGCGACAAATTAAAGCCAAACAAATAGGAGTTAACTCGTGAGACAAAACTTAAAATCAAAGCTCGCGATAAGTTTCTCTAAATTCGATGTTTTATGTTATGATTTTTAAGTATCACAAACACTTTAAATTCAATTCCAAAGCTAAAGACATCCATAAAGATGTTGCTTCCGATTTGATGTCGAGATCTCTGCTTTTATCCATTACAGAGAAATCAATGCTCTGAGGAATGAGTGATAAAAAACTGTTTTATCAGTAATTTATTGATTAATTGAAAATATGTTATTCACATAAATGTGTATTAAATGATAGCTTAATATATATTTCATGTAATATTTGTTTCAACAAAAAAGTAATTCAGACATAAATCGAATATTTATTTGTTTTAATGAAATATTATTAACAAAACATTAATTAAAATTAAATTAAATTCTAAGACTTGGAAGTGGAGGAGGAGGAGGAGGGCGGAGGTGTTTTACATCCCGTGTTTGTGGACGACTTCGAATCCCGTTTAAGAGATTGGATGTATTCCTCTTGGGATTGGGCCAACACTTTGGCTAATATGTCGTCTTCTGTCCAATCTTTCAGACCTTAAAGGGATTTAAAATTAAGAAAAGATAGGAATGGAAATGATTTGAGGACTGACCGAACACTTGTGGTGGCAACTGATGCATGAATGACGCCGTTTCGATAAGACTGAAGTCAGGTTTAGCGGTGTGTTTGCCATTTGTACCACTGCTGGAGGCTTTGGGACTCGATCGGGGACTCACATAATTTGGACTTCTATTGCCATGTGTTGTCTTACTGGAGCCCTCATTGCCAGCAGTGGTGGTAGAGGTGGCCGACGCAGACTTTTTCATTTTATTACAACGAACTTCGTTTTCCTTCAACCACTCGACATAAGACTCCCGAGCAATCTGTTCCTCAATCGCCTCATTGGTTGCCTCCCAATCAGTGGCCCGGATCTTATCCTCGAGCATCGCCTGCTCTAACTGTTGCTGTTCTGAAATATGGAGTGCTTTCTCCACAAGACTTTTCTCTGCAAACCCCGGTTTGAAAGCGGGTAGACCTAAGCCGACGCCAATCGTCGCCTTTTGGGGATTGACTATAGAGTTGTAGTGAATGTTCTTATGATAACTGAGACGAATCGGTTCGTTGTCTGTTTGATGACATCCCTGGAAAATATTGATCGGTTCGGAGCTGTAGTGATATACTTCTATCGGCCGATTGAAGATCTCACTCATCGCTTGCATTTCAATGTGATTGCCGTGAATGTGGTCACACCTCTTACGAGCGATATATGCCTCGAAGTCTTCGGTCACGTATTGTGAAAAATAATCTGAATTTTTGGCCTAAATTTGAGAAAAAACATTAATAAATGGAGTGATAAAGAGTTAAGTCTTTCCCACCATATAATCCATACACAGGTTTCTAATCGAACCGTGCATTTCTTGATCACCATATATCTGATCCGCTATTTAATCAAAAACATATTAAACAATGTTATGAGAAATGAGTTGAGAGATAACTTACCGACAGCTCTGAAAAGACAGGCCCCGTCTTCTCCCATCTGTTTAATGGTATAGCCTTTCTTCTTAAGTCGTTTAGCAAATTGTCTTTCCTTTTCATCCCATTCCTCTTTAGTCCACATATCTGAAGGTTTTTCGTATTCATCGCCACTGTTATAACCGGAAGCGGTTTCGGAGGCATTTGATTCAATACCGACCTCTTCAGCAGCAGTTTTGTCCCCACATTTAGCGCCCTCCGTCTGGTCGTCCACTTCGACCACAACCTCAGTGTTGACAGCATTGGGCAGTGCTTTGGTTTTCCTCATTAGAGATCGGAGATTATCATCTCTTCGATGTCTTCGTTTTGAATGTGTTGGTCCCGAATCCAACTGATTGTCTGAATCATTGGCACTCCTTTTGTCTTCATTTCTATTGCTTATGGCATTCCATCGACTACTCGTCTGAGGGGAATGTCCTCTGCTGTGGCCAACGTGTGACACGTGCCCGAAGTTGGGGAATGAGTCATATGAGGCAACTGTGCGCTCGGTATCAACGCTCTCATCGGGAGCCTCACGATTGCTGTTCTGCTTCTTCTTCGGTAATATAGTCATTGTCTGACTTAAAGGCAAACACTGTTTGTCTCAAACCAATTGAGAGATGACTTCCAAAATACAAATCAATTCAAAATGAGGTTATATTTGAATCACAATTAAGTGAGAAATCAATTATCGATTTAATGTCAAATCAATTGCTTTTTGCTCTTCAAAGCGTTTTTTTGCTATTTTTGTCCAAAAATTTAATTTAATTCTAATTTGTTTGAAACAATCTTTGAGTCAATTATGGATTGAGTCAAACAAATGTCGTTTAATTGAAATACAATTTAATGTGAGATCACATCAAAAGTGTGGTAATTGACGACAAGTCACTCAATCGTATCATCAGATTTGCGAAGTTTTTGCCATTTATTGTGTTTTTTTGCAAATTATTATTATTATTATTTGTACGACATTTCAGTAGAGTTCAGGTATTTATGATTCACCACATAATGTCTGTCCACTCAAACCATTATCTTCTGAACCCTCACTCAGATTCATAGCTTTACGTAAGAGTTGTAATCATTGCCCACCACTGAAGAAGTGGTCGTAATTTGTTTGACAAATCAGATGACAAAATCATTTCATTACGTCATGACTTCATTGAAAGCTTTTGTTTATATTTTGCTCTTTAAATATGTTTTCATTACAATTGGCGTTAATTTATGTTTAGTTTGCATTCAATTGGTCTGAATTGAGACAAACGGAGTGACTATTCATTTGTTTGCCATTCCTTTCATTCAATTCGTGTTTTGATATCATTTTCATAAAAAATATTTATATTTCATTCAATTAAAACGTTTGGAAAAATTCCAAAAAGTTTTTAAATTATGGGTAAAACTAAAAGAGTTAACGAAAAGAAGAATAAAAGATTGAATTACAATAAAAAGTGCGAAAATTTAGATGAAACCAATGACAGTGAAGTAGTCCTCAAAACCAAAGATAAGGAAAGTAAAGATGTGATCGACGAGGAAGACAGTGAAGAAGACCATTCAAATGAGGACTCGGAAGATGTTGACGGAGAAGAAGGAAGTGGTGACACAGAATTGAAAGACTCGGTTCTGGTTTCGATGTGGGACTTAAAGCACTGCAACCCTAAGCGTTGCACCGGAAGGAAGTTATGTCGACTGGGAATGTGTCATATTCTTAGATTAGGCCAAAGATTTAATGGCATTATTTTGAGTCCAATGGCCTCTAAATGTGTTTCTCCTGAAGACCGACCCATAGTTGAGAAGAATGGAATAGCAGTCGTTGACTGTTCTTGGAATCGATTAGAAGAAACGCCTTTCCATAAGATGAAAGGCAATCACTTAAGACTTTTGCCATTTCTGATTGCTTCCAATCCCGTGAACTATGGGTCAGCGGCCAAACTGTCGTGCGTTGAGGCCATTGCTTCGACACTAATTATCACTGGATTTCATGAAGTGGCGGAACTCTATTTGAGTAAATTCAAGTGGGGGTTGGGTTTCACTCATTTAAATCAACAGTATTTCGACAAATATTGCGAATGCAGTGATTCTAAAGATATGGTCGAAACACAAAATCAATTAATGACTGAAACCCAGACTTCGGATCAATTCAAACAAAACAGAAAAACTGATTTCCCACCGACTGATAGCTCAGAATCTGATAACGAATAAAAGTCTAAATATTAACCATTAAATTGAATATAAAATAATTTATTTGAATAATAATTTCAAATGACTTCACAATTAGTTTTGATTTTCTAAAACATGATTTATAACATCGACTGTCAATATGTGACCATTACTTGAAGAGACAGTTCTTCACTGTCTAAATGTTTTTCCACATAAATCTAATTTTTAAGTTTTCTCTTACGAGTTGTATATTGAATATCAAATAATTTATTTGAAAAATAATTTCATTTCAAATCACTTCATAAATAGTTTTGGTTTCATAAAAACAGAATTTTATACGAAAAGTGAGGAAATTATTAAAAATACTATTAATTATAAATCAAATGTTTTGAAATATATTTTAAAATATTCTCTTCAAAGAAAATATCGAGTTTTGTGTCATTCGTTGTATTTGATTCCCAAAGCGTTGATAATAAATGAGTAAATGTCTGATAACTCTTCGATCTGTTGAACGAAAGGAATTAGAAATGATTACAATTGAGTGAAAAGATGACGAACCGATTTGGCAGTAGGTTTGCCGGCCCCGTGACCAGCCTTAGTGTCAATACGTATCATAAGCGGTGTATTAGAGTTGGTTTCACCCAATTTGTGCTGTAATTCAGCAATGAATTTGAGTGAATGCAAGGGAACCACTCTGTCGTCGTGATCCCCAGTCAACAAGAGAGTAGCAGGGTAACGATCACAACAGTTCGGGATATTATGAAGGGGTGAATACCTGTCCAAACAATAAGTTAATATAACATAAATACAGAAAATAAGCAAAGCTTTAGTAACACTCATGAAACTGACTTCAAGACATTCCTGAAGTGGTCCTCCTGGTCGGGGTCGCCATAGTCAGAGCACCATGCCTGTCCTATTGTGAACTTATGGAATCGCAACATATCCATCACTCTTTTAAATAAATTCCAATTATTTTCAACAAAATTAAGTCAAATCTTACCCGACGTGACAAATAGCACATCCATAGAGGTCTGGTCTTTGATTGGCAGCAGCACCGACGAGAAGTCCTCCATTGGAGCCACCCTGGATGATTAGTTTGTCGCGATTTGTATAACGATTGTCAATGAGATACTGTGCGGCCGCATGAAAGTCATCGAAAACATTTTGTTTGTTAAACAGCTTTCCTGAGTCGTGCCATTTCTCGCCATACTCTCCGCCCCCTCTAATGTTGGCCAAAACGAAGATACCGTTCAAATTCTTCATCAAAAGGATTCTACTGGTATTAAAAGAGGGCTGAATACTAATGTTGAACCCGCCGTAGCCATAGAGGAGACACACATTATCGCCATTGAGAGCAATATCTTTGTGATGGACGACAAATAGCGGGACTTTAGTTCCGTCTTTGCTTTCATAGAAGATCTGTTTCGTCACATAAAGTGATTGATCGAAGTCTTGAACTGAAATCTCTTTGAAGACTTTGGGTTCAGAGACGAAGTCGTAGTGATATACGATTCCGGGGGTCAGGAATGACGTGAAGTAATAGAAGATTTCGTTTTGTTTGCGTTTCCCTGAGAAGCCGGTTATGGAACCGATAGGAATATTCAACTTTCGAATCAGTGATCCGTCCAATAGTTTTCGTATTTCCAATGCATTCGTCACATCTCTTATATAACAAGAGATGAGTACATCACTGTTGGCGGCCGAACACCAGTCCAGCACATCCCTCGAATGTTCGGGAATCAAATCGACCCAATTCTCAATCGATGGAGATTTGAGGTTAATCTTAACGAGTCTGAAATTGGGAGCATTTTTGTTGGTCCGAACGTAACAGATGTCCCCATCGTTTGTAACAAGATCGTATTCAGCGCTGAACTCATCGACAATAGGCGTTAACTTCAGCTCAGAATCAATAGTCACTCCATCGAGAGATGTATAATACCAGAGACTGTTTTGACAGCTCTCACGGATGTAAACGTGAAGATATTTACCGCAATCGCTAACAACTGAACCACTGGTCAGAAATGATAAGTAAATTACAAAAGGGATGACTATTAAGGAGTGCATACAATCTCCAATTGGGCTTATCTTTGAACTGAACGACCAGAACGTCTTCACTTTGTTCGGTATTAATTCGGTGGTAAAACAGCTTATTGTGAGTGTTTGCTGTCGTTTCTGTTCCGTCGCTCTTCTCTTTGTGGTCGGGATAACACTGTTTGGCACAAAACAACATATTTTTAACGTTTATTTCATATAATAATTCAATTTAATTACGGCATAAAAGAATCCTTTGTTGTCGTGAGTCCACGCCATTGATGTGAACTTCACTTTTGTCAGTTCTTCGGGACAGTCTTCGCCGGTATTCACGTTCCGGATTCTGATTCGGATCCAATCAGAGCCGGAGTCACTCAACCCGTAAGCAAACCACTGGCCATCTTCTGAGAATGTAGTGACACTCAAAGAAGTGGTTCCGTCTTCGCTTAACAGATTCGGGTCCAAAAAGACTCTGGGCTTTGAGTCCAATGAATCCAGAATATAGAGCACCGATTGATTCTGAAGACCAGTATTCATGTGATAGAAATAATTGTCTCCTCTCTTGAAAGGACAGCCATATCGGCAGTAATCCCAGAGTTTAGTCAGTCTTTAGGGGAAATTATTTGGTTAGACATCAAATTTAAAAGAAGTGTTGACAACAAACCTGTCTTTGATTTTGTTGCGATCACTACAGGACTCGATATAAGGCATCGAAACGGCATTTTGTGTGTCCACAAACCGTTTGGTGTCTTCACTGTCCGGATCTTCTAACCAACGGTACGGATCGCTCACCTAAGAAGAGACAATTGTCAATAATGACAGCTATAAGACAATTGTCCAAAACCTGTATTCCGTGGAGGACTTCCTTGATTTCATCTCTTCGGGCGTTTGGATAAACAAATTTAGACATTTTGCCGATCGTTTGACTCTTTTTTATGGATTTAATGCAATAGTTTCTCAAATAAGTTCTTTCAGACAATAGATGTGATAATAATCGCTATATTAACGATAAAAGTGTTTCAATTGCTTACAAACAATAAATATGTGATTAGATTGTAATGAATGACAAATCAAATTACAATTTAATTAATTCTACAAACCTTTGAAATGAACTTAAAAATCATTTAAAGCACTCATCACTACAATTGACAAACAGTTTAACAACGATTGCCATAAGTGTCTAAAAGTAATGAATTGACAAAATACTGATATCACTATTCCCGACACAACTATTCATTCATGTCTCAATGGAACTAGTTTATAAAACTAGTGATTATTTATAAAGTAACCGGTGAAAGGTTAATCCCTTAATATCAAGATTAAGCTGATTGTATAATAATTAACAAGTTTTTATTGATATGAGAATTGCGAAGATTTGGTACTTTTCATATATTATTCGCAATAAGTTAAGCGTTTGTCAGTTGAAAGGACTTATGACTGCATTGTTTGCTTCATAAAAACTGTTACATTAGATATGGGATAAAAGGGTAACTCATCCGTAAAGGCAGGGCCTGTCAAAATATTTTGTGGGCTTAAAACTTGATGTGTAATTTGTTGCTATTTACTAGTTTATCTTATAAAC
>JAQIWF010001522.1:0-11696 GCA_034694965.1 Ceratozetes gracilis | reverse complement strand
CATGGGGTAACAGAACAAGTAATACCATGTATAATTGTTGTATCAAGATTTGATATTTATTAAAAATAAATTTTGCAAAGTTCAGTCAATTGGTTTTAATTCTTGTTAAATTTAATGCTCTTGGCTATTATTCTCTTCCATTATTCAAATAAAACTTATTAAAAAAGCTCAAGTTAAAAACAAAAATTACCTTTTAATGATTAATAGATAAAAATGTCTATTTCTGTAAACAGTCTAATAAAAATGAAGACCATATCTATTCCCTTGTGTGACCATGTGCAATAATTGAACTTTTTGATGAAATTTCAATTTTTTTAAAAGTCGAATAGAAATTGCTATTTGATATGAATGTAATCATTCCATTAATTTTTTATCAAGATAATTACTTAGAGATTTCTTGGGTTTCAATCAGGGGTCGCCATAGGGGAGGGATTTTCCGGAATTCTCTCTCAGGGAATAGGCAAACAAATCCCCCAAGGGAGGTTTTAAAAACCTTACTTCTGTACACAAACACTGTCGAGGCTTATCAAAATGCCGCCTCCCATGAGGTTGGATGTGAATGGCGACCCCTGGTTTCAATACATTTCTATTTTTTGTATTTTAAAGAAGAGCTGAAACTTTTTGTTTTATTTTAACGATTGACTCAAATATTTTTAACCTAAGGCTGACCAGGAGCAGAATAACTAAAATATGCAAGTTAAGGAATTAATGGAATATCAGACACTTTGATAATTTTGATTATGTTTGATCATGTTTATTTCTAGAACTTTATAGGACTTGGTTACAAAGTACGTACACAGTTTTTGGCCAATCTTGAGATCCCCTCCCTCCCCCGAAAACACGGCTTTAGCAATAGTAAAAGTATGGAATCATACGCTTTGGCTAGAACCAAAGTTGCACCTCCCCAGTTGCTTACTTTGTAAAGAAGCCCATATTTAAAATTTTAACTTAAAACCGTAGGCTTTGAGTTAGACTTAAGCTATTAGGGTTAAGGAAGATTCACAAAGTACATACGATACCTGGGAGGGGAGGGAATAAGCCAAAATTGTATAAAAAAGTATGATTTCAGGGGAGGGGTCAGTCACTTTTGTACATATATTAACACAAAAGTTTAACTGTATATAATTAATCTTTTTCAATTCACTTAACAACACAGAAAGTTAACAACAGGGAAAGGGAGTAAAAAATTAAAGTTATTTGAATATTACTTTAAATAACTTTATTTGGTGAAATAATTTGTTTTCGTTGATTGAAATTAAAATTGAAATTAAAATCGAATGAATTTATTTGATCTAAACAATCAAAGATTCTTTTATTGAAAAAATGTATTAAAGTAATGAATTTCCTTAAATGAGAGATAAATTGATTTATGATTCAATGTTTCAGCTGAGTTGAGTATCTTTTCAGTTTGTAAAACTTATGTTATAATAGACAAGTGTTTTGAGTAATTTTCAATTCAATTATTACAACATATGAAACAAGACTTAACAACATAGAGAGTCTGTGACGAGAATATGTGAATAAAATACTTAACAACAGCGAGCGTTTTAACAACTGAGAACTTAACAACATGCAGAGATTTTATCATTGGCTCTATGAGAGATCCGCCAAATGACCCTAAATTCCTTAACAACAAGGAAAGTTAACAACACGGAGTTTAACAACAGAGAATGTGCACTGTAATTTGAAATGGAAAAATCAATTAATAACTGGCTCATTTAAAATACAATAAGAAGGTTTCACGTAATAGTATATTATATTATTTACTTATGAAATATGGGAACGAAACCATTACCAATGGGTTATTTTCTTATACTAGCATGCCGCATTGTGAAGTAATACGGTAAGGATAATTCCCGTCAAATAATAACAGACTGCTCTTTTTAACAACAGTACCTATATGAAATTAACATTTTGCTAATATAATGCCACCTACACAACATGAGACATTTACATTTTACATTTTCATTTACACTATGTATAAGTAGCTACTAATGAGTTTTTACATTGGCCAAATACCCCCTTTTCCCTGGATCGACTGATTTTGGCCACCCCTGCGATTGGTAATTTTTTTGTATTTAAATGGCATTATTTTAAAATTCTTTTGATAAAACTGTGAATTCATTTGCATTTGTATTAATTGATGAAATATTTTTATTTGAAAGAGTCATACAATTTAATACAAAGAGTGGTATCTTATTCCCTTTTTGCTTTATAAGAATTCAAATAGAAATTAATGAACATGGGCAAAAATGTTGAATTTTGTCCTACATTTAGAATAAACCACTCCATAGGATGAATTCGCTATTATCCAGATAGAGTACATCGCTATTATCCAGATAATTCAGTTCGTAATTTGTGGCAGTTATGGTATAGTTCTTTATTTTAAACAAACAGGTTATCCTATGGAGTGGTTTATTCTAAATGTAGGACAAAATGCAATATTTTTGCCCATGTTCATTAATTTCTATTGGAATACTTATAAAGCAAAAAAAATAATATATTACTTTTTGTATTAGATTGTACTGACTCATTCAAATAAAAATATTTCATCAATTAATAGAAAATGCAAATGAATTCACGTTTTTATTAAACGAAGCCTGGATAAATTAAGTTACAAATAACTATTTATAACTACATTTTTGCAAATGAAATGGTTTTTTCACCAAAATTTCAGATATACTGGGTGCTTCAAAAAAGCTTGAAGAATATGACCTCATTGAGTGGTCAGCATGTTCACCAGACCTCAATCCAATTGAAAATCTATGGCGACTTATGAAAGATGCCCTGGAAAAAGAAACCCAGCGCTCCATTGATAACTGGATGGAAAAAATCGAGACAATTTGGAAAGAAATTGTACCCAAATATTTGGAGTCATTAATTGGAGTTTACTTTAGTTAATTAACTTTAGATGTTAGTTTTATGAAGCTGGAATTTCCAAAAACTCATAAATTCCTAAAATTTTATTTTTAATGAAGAATTACACAATCAGTTAATTAGGTTTGTATTCATTAAGTTAAGGTAAAATATGTCATCTAGCACGTCATCTATTGT
The DNA here is from genome assembly GCA_034694965.1 of Ceratozetes gracilis. Taxonomy (NCBI): domain Eukaryota; kingdom Metazoa; phylum Arthropoda; class Arachnida; order Sarcoptiformes; family Ceratozetidae; genus Ceratozetes; species Ceratozetes gracilis. The sequence continues at coordinate 8,642 of JAQIWF010001522.1, read as the reverse complement.
ACAGCAGAGTACGACATAGGGCATTTTACAATTGTTAGCAAAATACTCTTATGTTGGCAATTATTTTGGAAATTTCTTTTGCTAGTTATTTTGAGAGTTTAATATAACCATGTTAACTTGTTTTGATATGACAAGTTTGGGCGATTAAAATTAATAGATCTTTTCTATTCCAATTTACTAGTTAATTTTGAAATTTCTATGGGTTTTTCTAAATTTAATAAATAATTTACAAAAGTCCTATATTTGTGAAGATGATTACGTAATTAACTAATTAAATAAATTTGTACAGATACAATATTCCAATTACTCTATTACTTTATATTTAATCGAATAATTTTCTAGTAAAAACATGCTTATTTTAACCCATTAAATCGTTTTTTACAATCAACCTCAAAGCAAGTTATTTTAACTGAAAAAATCAATTTATAATTGACTTATTGAAAAAACTCCAATTAGGTTTCACGTAATAGTATATTTTATACCACGACCAATGAGTTATTTTCTTGGGAATTTCCCTATTAGATTCATGGTAGGTTTAATTATATTTAATACAATGATTTCATAATCTGATTCATTTTAATGGTCTTAATGAGTGCCTATTTCTTCGTCAAAGTTCGAAATAACACGTTTTGGTCGCGAAATGTGGAACTTCTCGAATCCAAAGAACGATGGAATTCATAAATGTGGCCCATCTTTACTACCCAATTGTATCAAGTTTGTTTGCGCACTAAATATAAAATTTGTCTAACGATTTAAGTGCTCATGAATGTATCTGGGCTAATTATATTTTTAGAAAGTTAACCTGGAATCTTGAACATTGGCTATTTTAAAAAGTTCAAAATTTTCCCAATGGGTACTTTAAATTCAATTCGAAGTTTTGATTAGCAATACATTTAGTCTATGTATGAATAAAATATAAAGACTTCTAAGGTTAAGGTCTACTAAAGTCCAGTTTTGCATAGAAAAAAGTTTAAATGAACCCTAACTTGATTAGTCTTTAAACTGATTTTTTGAACGCTTTACAACTTCGAATTAAATTTAAAGTACCCATTGGGAAAAATTCGAACTTTTTAAAATAGCCAATGTTCAAGATTCCAGGTTAGCTTTCTAAAAATATAAATAACTCAAATACACTCAAAAATACTTAAGTCGTCAGAATAAGAATTTGGATAAATCTCTCATTTATTTGAATATACTGTGAAATTCCTTAACTTATCTAGTTTACTACCTCACAAGTATATGAACTTGTCCAAATGAGTAGAGCATTATGCTATGATAACATCATCTCAATGTAATACAACGCTCAGACATCTCTGTGGAGGTGCGAGAAATAGATACTACTTTTGCGTTATTTTGTTGTGTTTTATACCAATTGAGTGAAGAACTGAATCGATGGCTAATAAAGGATTTAAAATAAGATAAAATCAATTTCGATATCTTGTCATATGTCTCGAAAATATTTGACTAAAGTTTAACTATCAAGTAAGTTTACAATCATTCATTGAATTTTACGGTTACTACCAATTCAAAACTGGAATGTGTGGGGGTAACCATTATTCTGTGCACTGATTGACGTTATATGTCATTATCACAGATAATCCGGATACACATGTTCATTTGTTTGCACTTATATCTATTAAATTTTTGTACTAGATGGAATACTTCTTGGAATACATCATCGTTCAGACATTTTTGACTTTAAAAATGTCATTCAAATAAAATTCTCGTAATATACCAGAGATTAGTAAACTGAGGGAAGGGAGACAAAGAGTGACTACAATTTTCCAAACCCCGATAGACATAGTTACTGATCAGTGATCACAATAATGTTTTTGAAAAAGTCCATATCATAACTCAAGGTAATTTTTTACGAAAATTTCTTCCTTGTTCATCCTTGATTTTTATGTCCTAAAATCTAAATTAAATTAAATTGACTTTACAAATAATTGTTTGAGTAATGAGCTTAAAAATAAGTTCACCTTGCCCATCCATGTGATATAGTGACCCTGATCACTGATCAGATATAAGGTAAGCTCATTTAACAATATTTTGCAAAATGTTTTAACATTTCTTCTCACTTTAGTGTTAATCCTTTCAATTAAGTGGTTATTAGTTATAAATCTTGTGATAAATATCCGAATACTCGCGAAATCATAACAATAATCAAAACAATTTGTATAAAAACTTTTGTCAAATGATTTTCACCTTTTATTTCATTAGATTTCAATTTGACCTAATATTAAGTCCCATTTATTTTCTTTTTAAATGGAGGGAAGCAATGAAAATAGCAATGAAAATGGCATTTTTAAGATTGGAAAGTCCTTGATTGTCACCAAGTACAATTTGAATGATGATAAGAATAATAATTGTAATGGTCTTCAGAATGTCTCTGAGAGTGAGTCGGATGAATCAAGTGATGAGAATATATCAAAGTTTGATAAATATGTTTATACCTTTTTACTTTGTTATGCCAATTTGACCTATGTAAGTTTTACTCTTTAATCGACAATATACTTAGTTAAATCCAGTAAGATAAAATAAAATAAAAATTTGAAATTAATAACAAGAATATTTTATTTTCAAGTTAATGATAGACTTGTAAAGTTAAACTTGTTTATCTAAAAAATTAACTAACCATGACTAATATACAGTAAATTATATACTAATGTTCTAAAATCTATAATAAATAGATTATTTTTGTATCTAGTTTATTTTACCTAATTGGTTCTTAATTTGATTTATTCTTAAGGGCTTATCATTAACGTGTTTATCGCCATCTCTTCTCGACTTCAAGTGTGTGTTGGAAACGGATCCCGAGATTGTGAGCCATTACTTCACTCTATATGCTGTGGGGACTATCATCGGGTCGTGCTGTCAGTCCAATAATTCACTATAAAATGATTGAAGTATTTTTCTCTAAAAACAGTCGGCTTTCTATTCAAATATGTGAACAGACAGTTGGTTCTGATAGTGGCTCTCTTTCTCTACGGTATTGTGACGACACTGCTTCCAATTACGCCTGACTTTCCTGTATTCTACTTATTTGGACTGATTGGTGGTATGGGTGCGGGCACTTTAGACGTCGTTCAGACCGTATGGCTAATTGAGATGTGGGTCCACACAAGTGGTTCAATACTTCAGTTATCAGAGTTTTCATTTGGAGTCGGACTTATCATCGGACCCCTTATGGTGCAACCATTTGTCTTTGGTAATATATTAATTGCATTACTAATATATTAAGAATTATTCAAGAGAGGTCCCTACCCTTGTCATTTTTAAATCTTCTTAGAAGACGTTTGCGTATTTAGGTAGAATTGAAGACCTCTCCTCCTCCCATAATACACAAATGTAGTCTTTAACAACGGTAAAGCGGAGTTAATGTTCTCGTACCAGGGTTAGCCATCTAACTCAATCTTTAGGAGGAAGTATTTTACAAACCCCTCCTCGGGATTTGAAAACCAAGTACTTTTCCATATGCGTTATGTTAAGATTTACAAAACCACAGGGGATTTTGGCAAACTTTGAATCTCAGGGGGTATCCACAAAAATTGCGCGGATCAATGTTTGTACTGTTTCGACCCCTCCCTCCCTCTAAAACTTAGTAAATAATTTACTAACTCCCCTTATCTCGGCTAAGAATTTATCATTATATGGACAGATTCTAGAATCTAGAATCAAAGGTTTTCCAAATAGGACCTCTGTCATCCTTTACTTGTCATCAAAGAGCTTATGCTATACTTTACGCTCTTATGACTCATTGATGAGTAGAAAATGCCTCTGGGACTATCAAAAAATTTGAGCAAGGGAGTTTGATTATCAAGCATTAAATTCTTAAGACATTTATTTAGATTCGTCTTAATTTTATTTAATAGCTGAACTAATATTTAGTTAATTTATAGATCATAGCAACTGTACTTTCGAAGATTTTCCAACTCTAAATACTAGCCGATGGGAATTTGGTCAAAAGTTGGTCACCCCTTTTGTGACGAGTGGTGTACTTCAACTATTTGGGGCCATTCTATTGGCGGTCATGTATTTCACTCATAGATATATTCCTGACTCTGAAGAGGAGGAGGAAATGGACGTCATTGAAAAGGAAATTGAGCAAGTGCTTAGACCTATTGAAAAGTTATATCAACGCAGATATACTGTCCATATTCTCGAAGATAAGGCTGACTCTCGTGTTAGCTCATTGAAGAGAAAGGTGATGACACCAAGATACTCTATTCAAATAACAGGCAATAAAAAGCTTGGTGGATCATTGCGGTACAGGAACTCAGCACTAGGATACACTGCTGCTTCTCATCCAATTAAGCGCCGCTTCTCATCGTTCCAAATGCTCGATCAAATGCCAAAGTTACCAAGCAAAATGCCAAAGAAAACTATTATTGGTCTGGGTGCTCTCTGCTTTGCAACAGCTGTTGTATGTGAGGCCGCATTCGTAGACTTCTCCCCCTCTTTTTTTGAATATTTCTGCAAATTTGAAAGTAGGTTAAAATTTATACCAAGTTTATAATTAAAAGTAATTTTTATGTTTATCTTTTAATTGATTAAAGTGTCAACGGCTCCGATATTATTATCTGTGATGACTGGCTGTTACACATTAACCCGAGCCATCAGTATATTCGTGGCCATCCGAGTCCGCCCCGAATATATTCTCATATTTCATTACATTGTCATGTTTTGTGCCATAACTATATTGTTCTTCTCTGAGAATAGCCATGTTTTGGCATGGATTGGAAATATACTCTTTGGTCAGTATTCTACAATATTAAAGTTACCTTGTATTCACATTTATTTAGAAATTGCAATTATCCTTAATTTATCATTAGTTTGATATTTTTGATTTATAGTTCGTTGACCCGGATAACTTTCTATTAACCAAACTTTACTATAAGTAAGAATTTAATATTAGTTATAGGGAAATCCATTCTAGGGTATTTAAGTAAAGGACAAGAGATATAAGATGGTAGTTTATCCCTAGTCAGTACCATTACCTGTCCTACAATAGTGCGATTTAAGTTTGACCTCCCATGCTTATTTTGTGAATCCAAACATAAATAATTAACTTTAAGACAAATGTACAGGAATAGGAATCGCCACTTTCTGGTCGGCCACCTTTTCTCATATAGAGAGCTACTTCGAAATAACGGACAGAGTGGGTACGATATATGTCTCTCTATTAGGTCTCTTAGAAATGGTGACTCAGTTCATCGAAGGTCCGTTCCTCGATTCCAACCCAATTGTGCTGCTCTATTACTGCGCCGCCACAATGGCTACGAGTTTTGTCTGTTTTGTAATAATCAGAATAATTGTCTTCAAATATAACGGAAACTCCAATTCAAGCGAAGGTTCTTTAGAGAACTCGAAGAATAACAGTCATGTCTTCAATGAACAAAGTGTGACCACAATCTGATTCAAACAATTTCATTGCATTTAATATATAGTGTCCGCCATTAGAGGATAGCCTTCAAAACTGTACAGACGTTTCACTAAATTAACATTAAATTGAATTTTGGACACAATTTGTGTCTATTTATATATTAAAGTAATTAAAGTAAAGTATATCTCAGAAGTGGTTATCAATTAAACTAATATTTCAAGAATAAGACGGTTAGTTCAAGAATAGGTTTGCTAACACCCGTCCAGAGGAAAATTTTGCGGGAATTTTCCATTAATTTCCCGTTAATTCTTATAATTCCATCAACAGTTGACAATTCTTAACAAATTTGATCTAGTAGAATTTTAATTTAATTGTTAATAACGTTTATTTTGGATTTATACCTTGCTGATTGTTAAGATCCAAATTTGATTAAATTATTATCAATTCCAGATTATTAATTTTAGAATAATCTTTATCAGGTCCATATAAATTCTCATGATTATTTATCGATTTGTAATTTTCCCATAAAATGCTTATCAATTGATACTAATATTTGATATTAAAGTAATGATGAGCAAGGTAACAGAGACAATTTCATATATGAGCTTTCTAGGGAACCGAGATTATATTAAATTGTTGTTAGCAACATAGTACATGGTAATATTATCCCTTTGGCATCAATGAGAAGACAATTAATGCTAACAAAATGTTAATACAAACAAAATGTATTGAGGGTTGAGTGGAAATACTGATCACTTGTTCATCAGTTGTGCATTCAATTCAAACAATTGATTGAAACGTCTACTCAAAGAAGAGTAGTTTTGAGAACTGATCTCTTGAGTGAATTATTCAAATATTTATGAATCAATTGATTAAGAGATTGTGTTTTGAAATATCTTTTGATACTCTGATTAAAAGCGATGCCGAGACCACGCCTATAGGCAGGAACACCACTAATAGGTTGCAGTTATTGTTTGGCAGTGTTTCGCACCGTTTGTCCCAAACACTTATAACTAGTTTTGTTTAGAAATCTGTTGAAATGATTTTGTTCTAGTTTATTGCATATACATTGATCATACATTTCCACTATTCCTCTATTTATTCGGAACAGTTTTGCAGAATCCACACAGAATTTGTTACTTCCTATGGGACTGAGAGCTCGAGTAAAGTGAGTATTCATTTTATTCTTGGTTTAAACCTTAATTTATTGTAGAATTCTTTGTTTATGTTATTGCTCATGGTTATTATGAAAAATTTTATTAACTAGGTAATTAAACCTATTAATTTTATTGAACTAGATTTTAAAATTTATTTATTGACTAAATTATTTCAAATTTGATTTCAAAATATTCTAATTTTAATTTCCTTGATAAATATTGTAATTAATAAGCCACATAAAATGATCTTGATAGCCAATTGATCAAAAAATGAGTGACGATTTGCTAAAATAATGAATAATAGCGCGATATTTCTAATTGTGTATAATTGAAATCACGCCACCGGATAGAGTGGCTTTCTACAGCGCAAACAGAGGACAGGTAATTATAGGTTGTGCCAAAGCCATCAATTGGCTTTCCTCTGGCTTTCACTAAACTCTGACTTATATTTCTCTGTCTGTCAGTAATTGAGAACAAATTCCTCTATAATTTTGAGAACACACTCTCTGTCCGTAATTTTGCGTTCATTGCAGTCAAAAACAAATTCATTAAAACAATATATTTTCAATTTCATTACCCATTTGTCTCATTATTACCCGGGTTATTGATTTTACTCATTTTCATTCATGTATTCTCAACTCCTGAAAAAATAGTGATTAATGGGAACTGTTTAACACAACCTCCTTGGCTATACCTTAGACTCAAATGAAAAACATATGAATATTTCTAGAGTTTTCCAAGAATTCTAAGTTGGGTCTGAATGAGGTGATGGGAAGGGAGGGCTTTCCCTCACTCAGCCATTGCAGGCAAGGCTCGCAATACGTATTACAATTATTTGGCACAAACTGTAAAACTCAACGCAAACTGTAAGCTTTGTATCAATTTGTACTTGAACTTCAATGTACTTGTTAATCTCTATTGGTTTGCGATAAATTGATTAAATGATTAAAATTTTGCATGATAAGACAATTACTCCGATAAGAAGATAAGATATTTTGTTAAAAACTGATAAACTCAGTTGGCCAAGAGTCAAGTCTCGGCATCCTGTTTGCAAGTTATCACAATTTTCTGACTCAATCCCAATGAAATACTTACCTCAGATAACAATTTATTATTTTAAAGCCAAGAGTAAGTTTTAAATATAATGATTACTAATTAAAACGTATATCAAATTTATATTTACTTTTAAATTATTGATTAAATGAATAGTTTATTGATTTGAATGATATCTCAATTAAATTGAGTAAAACTTATCAGAAATGAAAAAAAGTGATTTGTAGTTAAGTGGAGCGGAAGGGAAACGTCTTGATCTTGAAAAGGATTCTCTTTGCCCTTCGATTATTAGATATCTTAAATGGTTGGAAAATTAAGATATCTTTAGGAAAATTATCTCTAGGAAAAATTTTTATTAGTTCGGGTAAACAATATCAGTGGTTATTAAGGGCTGTCCCAATCATCAAAGAGTTACTTTCCCTTAATATATGTTACAAGTAAACACCTATGTCTCTTTATACAATGTATGAACTATCAAACTTGCTAGATCATATCGAAGCCAAGTTAATCATTGTTTTATTATTTGCAGGTTTGAATTGATCCCGATTCGAATTGTATTAATCGCCACTATTATAGTAATTGTGAGCATATCCTCACTCCAATCACTACCAACCAAGAGAATATTGAGACGGAATAAGAGAGGCTTCGCTCAGCTAAAGTGTCTGGGTGTTCATGATAGAATGAAGTTTGCAAGTTTAAACCATCTTTGCGAAGAGTGCTATCAATTATACCGCGATAATAGTCTACATAAAAGATGCAGGTAAGTCAATAGAAAATGATTAAATATTGTCAATTTTGTGACTAGCTATTCTCAGGATACGCCAGAGCCACTCAATTAGGGGCTAATACATAGGCATAAACAAGCTGTAATTTATTGGCCTTCATTTGTTAATTTTAAACTTGAGTTTTTCCTTACAAACCTAATAGGAATTTTATATTGACATCACTCTATATGAATGAGCAAGTAAAATGTTAAAAATGTGGTTAGAAGAGCAGTTAGTTGGAAGTCTACCATAAACACAATGTTAATTGTCTTGATAAGCTAGAGA
>JAQIWF010001521.1:0-11697 GCA_034694965.1 Ceratozetes gracilis | reverse complement strand
TTTTAAAATAAAACAAATTATATTAATCAATTTTGTTCTTCTATAATATGGCCAAGTTACAAATCAATCGCACCACGCAATCCTTGTTTTTCCGCGGTTCGGGGTATTAACGCAAACAGTGTATGAGCTGAAAAAATAGAAAAATAAAAAGTATTACATAAAATGTTGAATGAAAGGGCAAGAATTAAATGCCCAAAGAAGTGACAAAATGACATATAAAATGACAAATAAACGGAAACTCAAATCTAAAATTCAAATTAAAGTTTTATTGTTTTATATTTTTTGGCTTTAAAAACAAAGATCTATTTTTATTGCACTTGGTAAATTGCAAAAGTAAATTGCAATTATCAAGTTATAAACTTTGCAAAATACTTTATTAATTATTCATTATATTTCTTCAAATTATCTTAAGTTTATCATTGAATGCTCTTTCAAATTGCAAAATAATGCAATAGTGCATGCTCAACTTATCATATATTGAAAAACCTAATGTTCCCCGTCTTTAATGGGTAACGACATTCAATGTCTTTATTTGTAGTAATTTGTGTTTGAACTCAATATTTGAAATACCAAGAGTTCAAATGTATGTCGTGTTTATATCCTTGCAATTCAGGCCTAAATTGTTTCAAAAAATCTAATTTTAATTTATTGCAAATGTGTTTCAAAAGAGATTTTGAGATTTTATTAATTTTGTTCAATGAGTTGAAGATGAGCTCGGATTCAATGTGTTATTAAATGCAAGAATTGGTGATCGAGGCATAAAAATGTGTCCATTTGTGCCAAATCTTCAAAGAATTGGGAGAATTCAATAAGTGTTAGATTTTGGAGAATTTAATAGAGTTTTGAGTCTTAAAGTTATTCAAACAAATATTGAATATCTGTTTGCAACAAATGTCTTGGAAGGCCTCCTATCAGTGGATTGACATCACATGCGACTCACTCCTCCTCTTCCACCTCCTCCTAAGTAGTGATTGTGTGCCGAACACAGAGAGAGAATAGGTTCCAGTGCTGAGACATGGATACCATTTCCATAGTGACGATGAGTTTGGGAACAGATCGATGCAAAGCCTGTTGCCATTCATTTGTCTCCGACACATAACTTCTTGTATTTTGCTTTTTCAATACAGTTGTGGATTCACTTGTGCTCTAAGTGTATGTGCAGTTCAGTCGCCAATCTTCCAGTCTTTCGATATCCAAACACTTCTCACACATTGAAGAGTGTATTGAATGCCGAAAAATTTATTTGAAAATAATATAACTGAAGCCGTTTTGAGTGTCTTTCCCTTTCCATCGATTCTCTCACTACTACTGAACTCATCCCGGAATTCAGTGGTAAAGTAAATACCTGTCCTGTCGTTGACAGTGTTTATCTTTAAAGAGAGAAAATATCTGATATTTTCATCACTTATGCTCTCATTTTTATGACAACAAGACTTTCAAATTCATCGTTGAATTCACTGTCAAATCAATCCGTTATTCAAACATTGATTTCATTTTTTAAGTAAATTTTATTAAATATTTGTTTTTGTATTTTGATGTTTGACTGAAGACTTGTAAAGGAGGAAAACGGTGAGTACTTTGGTTTATCCATATTTTATACAAGATTATATAAGTCTAATGTAAATTAACATTACTTTTGATATTCATTTTGGTCTTATTTGGCTCTCAAATGGTCTGTAAATCACTTCATAAGTGTTTATGATTTCAATTTTCATTCCAAGTGTTTTGAAAATATTATTAATTTATATGAAGTGTTGTTTCATAAAATGCTCTTAAAATAAATGATAATGAGCTTGTTAACAGTGATACTCGAAGTAAGTTGAAATACACTAAAATTCAATTTGAATATTCTGAGCAATAATTCTTAGTTTAGTATAAGTTCAAGGATTAAATGGATTTTAGTCTATTATAAATATTATTGAGTAGTTTAGAATTTTCTTGCTAAAAGTTAGTCAAAAGGGATTATTTTTCTAACAAATTCCCAGGAAAAACATATCCTCGATATTGAGTCTCAAAACTCATAATACCTTTTCTAAGAAATGATAAAAATATTTGCGAAAGACTTTACTTTACTTTAGTCCAAATATAAACATGGAGTGGCTCTCATGGCTTTATCCTGGTTATTATAGTGCCATTTTCAGTGAATTTACCCCTTATTATGAAAATTCATAAACTGAGCGGCGATTGAAACTGAGATAAATCTGTTAATTAAAGTGAATGTCAAACAAGACTTTGAGTTATCTCTAGTTTGCAATCGATTTAAACTAATGTTAAATAATTAAAAGCTGCGCGTAATCTACTGATCAGGCTATTCGTAAACATATTTTGGTAATTTATCAGTGCTAAATAGCCTTTTATGGTCTAATACACAATGAGCAGGTGACAGCACATTTAGGCATCACCGCATCAATTTTCATATCCTGTTCACAAACACATTGGCTATGTTTTATGATTAAAAACAAATAAGAGTGAAGACATTTTTCAATCCTTGCTTTAAATGGGGTTTCTTAATATTTCTTAATATTCCCGTGAGTTTAGTCTTGATCATTTCTTAGAAAGCGAGAAATTTCTCATACAGTCAAACCCCTGATAATCTATGCCTTAAATTTTTAAAACTAAGACTAGAGGTTACCCAATGTTATATACCAGACGTTTATAGGGGGTCTATATTTCGGAAAAGTGGGGGTAAAATTGCAAAAAATCCTAGGAGATCTAAGGAGGGAGGGAGAGTGCATAGCAAACTCATAGGTTTATATTATAATTTTAAGATTTAAAAGCCAGAATCCAATGATTTATAATAATAATAATAATTTTAATATTATTTACCAAAAATTCATTCATAGTTTAAAATTACTATATTTTAGTTGATTGTAGTTCAAAACCCATGGATTTCTATTTTGAAATCTAATCTTAATTAGTTTGTTTTCCATTTGTGGAACTTTTGGACCTTACAAATGGACTTGGTTACCATGATTGACTGATAAAATCATTGATTTCAAAATTTACATTTTTGAAATCTACTCAAAATAAGGATTTGAATGTAAATTAAACAGCTTTTCATTTGCCAACCATGCACATCCCTTTTAACTCAACTCTTTTTGTGTAAATGTTTCTTGTTCAGGGGTAGGGATTTATCTCGGATATCCCCTGAGGCCCGAGATTTTTGGCAAATATCCCCTGAAGTTTAGAAAAATTCAAATGTCTATGAATGAGCACTAGGTTTGTCGATGTTTTGCCAGAAAGGTCAGCCATGTTACCCCCTGAGGTTGAAGTTCGATGGCTACCCCTGTTCTTGTTATACTATTAATCTTAGCAGACACATTTTGTTTTTATTCGAATGCATGTTTCATTCTCATTTTTCAATAAAATGACAAATGTGGTCCCAAGAATATCTTTTTGATTGAGTGGGCATGGCAGTTTTCCTTAAAGAATAATGACACTTAATTTGACGCCTGGTTAGTGAAAACTGAACCCAAAGAAAATATTGATTGTTTACAACATCGATACCAAGAGTGAAATTATAGAATATTTTAGATAAAAATTTATCCTCTCATACAACGTATTATTAATCAATCACTTCATGAGTGAGATATAAATACATGAAATATAAATGCATTGAATAATAATAATAATAATAATAATAATAATTCTTTCGGAATATTCTTTTGGTATTCAATCAAATTTGTATTTGAAGTATAAGAATATTCCTTATATTTAGCCATCGATTTGTTCAACTGTTTTACATATAGTGTCGAAATCAATGTTTGTTTTTTCAATTGGATTACAGGCTGAGGACAGATATGACAAACAATTCTGATTTCTATTGAATTTGAATTAATTTGAATCTTTTATTTCGTTTCAGAATCTGTTTGCAAACCCTTGTGATTGAAATGCATTTATTGTTTGTATGAAAGATATGAGAATAGATTTCACTTATTTTTAGTTCAAATGAGTCGACATTTCCATTGATTTTGAATTTTATTCTTGAAATACACTCAAATTTATGGTTTGCGTTAAATAATGGGTTAACATATAGGGATTAGACTGTACTATCACTTTACAAGATATGTAAGTCTTTTGAATAAAATTTTGCTTTTCATGCCCTTTGAATGTCCTGTTATTTGAAATCTAATTTTGGAAACCAATTTCCATTTGTATTCATTTTTTGCACTTCGGATCAAACTTTTAGTTTTGATTCAATGATCGCAACGACTGTAAGCCTCTCTCAAGAGCTCACATATAATTATTTTTGTCGAGTTTTGTGTTTTACTTCTTTGCCTTTGATTTTGCTATTAGTCGACAACTAATTGAATATTTTGAGAACAGAATAAATATTTATGTTATTTATGTTAACAAATGGTTGAAAATCGAGTTGAAGGGCTTTGAAGCCAAAGAATTGGTAAAAAATATTGAAATTGAATTTTCCTTTCAATTTAAAGTCTCTTTTATATAATGAATACAAAAACTAAAACTAATTTCAATAACAAGTCTTTATGTGATAACTTGTTTAAGAGTCACCGCCAAAGAAATTATCGCAAATATGATATCCATTAGTGTTTAGAATATGAGTGAATTGAAAAAATAAATTATTTTTCATAAATTTTAATCCAAAGAAACTCTATTCTTTGTGATCTTCCGCATATACCTTGTTACCTCTTGTACATGTTAATATTCTGTGCAATTTGCAATTGAATCCTTTGACTCAATTATATGAGTGTTGATATGGTATTAATTTTTGAATATTTTCTGATTTCCAAAGAAGATATTTTGAATAAGTTTTTCCGAATATGAATATAAGAATTGTTAGCAAATATACATATTTGAAATTATTACCATTCATTCAGACTGTGCTCATAATATTTGAATAGTGGTGTGCATTAGTGCTCCGCCTGTTCTCAACGTGAAGGATATCTCAATTTCGAGAATTGTTTTGGTGAATTCAATATTTCTTATATAATATAATAATAAAGTTAAGGCAAATATTTGAGGAATTATATGAATAAGTAGTTTAGCAAAAATCAATAATTTGTTTGTTATTAATATTTCTATTATTTATGATTAAACTCACATTATTAAATTTGCTCCAATATAATTTAATTCAATATCTCCAAAATGATGAGCTTAGCAATTTTACTATTAATACGAAATGCAAGTTATCCTTTCTAGTTGATTACTATTTCTCTGTTAATGCCTATTTTGTTAATCATGCTCATTTTATTGGAATTTATATATTTGTCAGTGAGTTTAAGTCTCTCATTATTGTTCAGTCAATTAGTGAACATAATTAATAATTTATTAATTATTAATAAAAAAATATCAAATTTCTAATTGAAATGAGTTTTCATTGCATCCATTTTTTGCCCGAAACTATAACTTTTTGTGCTTAAAAGGATATGAAACCTTTTTGGAGTTGGTAATGATCTTGCATTAACTTATTTCAATATTCATTTTATGTTTATTTTTGTTGCTTCGCATAAAACTTCATTAAATGCTTTTGATTTACGCCTTAATGGCATGAAAAACACGAATCTATTTTTCATATCATTTCGATGGGAATTCTTAGACATTTGAATCGATAAAAAACAAGTTTCGTTCAAAACATTTTGAAGGGTATTAGTTGTGATTTTGAAACTTTTGCCCAAATTTTCATTTAATATAAAATTTTATTGAAAAAAATGTGAGTTAACACAAGTCTGATGTGTTTTGTCACTAATGTTTTGCTCATGGCTTGTGCTCTGCAGTGAAGTGTGATTATAGCGGTTGTCGTCAATATTTTCTTCGGATGAGTTATATTTGATGCCAGGTTTCGGTCACAACACGTCTTTTCAGGCATTAATTCGAGGCTTCAATAGCCTATTAAAGCCTTTATAGCCCCAAACCTTTGACCAAAACAATCTATTTTTGTGACACAAACCCAAATTTTCATCAGATGTCTGTCTCTTTTAGTTCTTTCAATGCATTCATTGTATACTAATCCAAAAGAACCTTGAAACTTGAATTATATTACATAATCAGGTCCAATTTGAGACAAAACGATCGAATGAGGTCTAAAACCTTTTGACTGTCAATAACAAGCTTTAAAGCAGTTTCCCTCGAACTAATCTTGGGCATTTATCATGGGATTATTCTTGAAATTATAGTTATTTACGCATTAAGAGTCAAATAAATTGTCGTTTGTTTTGCAAATAAAGCCTTGAAATTCACTATTTATTCATAATTTATGAGATGGTATTAAATATTATTTATATGAGCAGAGAATATATGAGTAAAAATATGACATTTGTATCACTTTTTAATTATACCAATATTTCAAAATATCCCAACTTTTCTCAAATAATTTTTCAAATGATAATAACCATTAAAGTTATTGTCATATAAAATATCGATCCTCTCTCTCTCTCTCCCTCTCTCTCTCTCTCTCTCGCATTGTTGTTATGACTTGAAGTCTGTCAATAGACTCAACAGAAAGTCTATTCCCTAATGACTGAATCAGTTGACAACGTCTGCAATGATTGTTAGTTTTGGGAATTTTTACTTCAAAAACAAGGATTAGTTGATAAAAGTGAGTAGGTTTAAGAATTGAATGGTTATTCAGCAATTCATTTGTGTATTTGTTACCAGGATACTTAGGAATCAGAATAAGTGTATGATAGTTGAATTTCAATTAGCCTCTCTCATTATCTTTTGTTTTTTGGCTCAAAAGTGTTGTTTGCATTGAAATTGAATTTAACTGTCATTAGTCTGACAAAGTATACTCCCATTTACTATAATGTGCTGTCCTTTCCATCAAACATAAGAAGGTTTTTATTGAATCTATTAATTCTTTTTATTACAGACCTTTAAAATGGGCAATATTTCAGACTTTGATAGTTTATATTTCTCAATACTCTATGGTTTACTCTTTTTTACAAAAGAATTTAATCGGTATTTATGCCTGAGTTAGTTTAACCACGAATTTAATATTTATGAATTATGAAAGAAGAAAATTAGGTAATTAAATAATCAAGAACTTTTAATTAAAAATGATGAGCACTTGTTTATGCAGTGAACTCTTAGATTACTCCCTCTCCTATTTTTAAAGGCTTTAAAAAGCGTCACATTAATCCAAATTATTCAGTATGAGTCTAAGGATTAGATTCTAGTGAAAAATTATATTTTTCTAATACCAAGGGGTAATTAATGCATAACTGTTGAGATAACCCGAAGACAACTGTCAAAAGAAGGATAGCTTCAAACTCTGTTGAAATCATTAATGAATTCAAGAATTATAATAATTTTTCATTTATTTGTTCAGAATTGCAGTTCTTTACGAATTAGTTTTGTTTTTCCTCCTCAGGGCTTAAATAAGTTTTCAATTTGAAGACTTACTATAAGTTCAATACTAGAATTGATTAACTGTTCTATTTTTAATCTCAACGATATTACATTAATATTCGATGAATACAACTATTATTTCTCAGGCTATTTACAAAATATGCAAGACTACTCCGATAATAAGAAATTCCCCACTGGAGTATTGTGATCAGAAAGTTGTGCTTGTCTCTTCATTGAATACCATGTAAAATGAATTACCTATCCATCACTTGAGTATATTTATTGTCACCGAATATTAAGTCCCACACATTGAATGTCACACTCAAAGGGTTTAAACTCGAATATAAAGTGATGGTTAGGTAACTCATTTGACATGGTATTCAATAAGGGGACACAACTTTATTCCTTACATGCTTTAGTTGGAAATTTTATATTATTGGAGTCATCTTAACCTTCCTGTAGATAAGTTGTCAAACTTAGTGCAAGCGTGCGCAAGGAACTCCATCTAAGATGGGAGAACGGGTAGTGATATCATTATCAAAAGGAGAGTGTATGGGATAGAATTTGAGGGATGTCTAAAACTTTTATATTGATTTTCTACCAAAATAAGGTAGGCAATTTGGCCGAGTTTAATGATCAGGGGATATTTGGGCCATACCCCCACTGTGCGCCACCCTATTTTAGTACTGAATTGTTTTCCATATATCTTGTGATTATCGTATTCTTCTCAAACATTTATAACTTATTATTCATCCTTCAAGAGTCTGCTATTCTCATAATGAAGCGAAAATTAAATTTGTGTTCAGAATAATAGTTAGGAGTATTAGTTATTCTAGATCATATTCTTGGTTACACATAGAATAGTGAATAACAATTGCATTTTGTTATTCAAAACTTTTTGTATGTTTTGAAAATACATCAGAAATTCATTTGAATCTCATTGTGATAATGGACTAAATTTCATCTGTTTTTATCATTTGATTCGTGAGTTAATTATTGAAATATACTTTTATTGCTCTCAAAACACATATTATATGGATTTCAAAATGAAAACATTAATCGTTTTGTGAGTTTTAATTTCCTTTGTTTTAATTCGGATGAAATGTTTTATTTTCGTATAATTTAACCGATTTATCAAAATATTATTCACTATTTTCTCTTTATTAACGTGTTTTCTATTTTATGATATAATGATTAGTCACTAATGAATTATTGATGTTCTTGCTAAATATGCCCATTTCCAAATCTCTTATATAGTTTCGATTGATTCTTTGATTGCCTAGCTTAATTTTGGAATTTATTTAACTAGGGTATAATACCTGGAAGTCAGTGTCAATAGTGGTATCGTAGTTGGAATTGAGTTCCATTTGTCAGCCAATAGTCAATTGATTATAATTAAGAGTCTTTCAATTTGATTGATTTCCTGCACAGCATTTGTCGTTCATTGTGTGCTTTCCATCGCACAGAATAGCACAGAATAAATGTGGACCAAACAAACGATCCGTCTGATATTTAATGATACTCTCATTCAATGGCTTCCCTTTCCATCTCTAGTGTGCCTTTCGTCACATGTTTTGTAATACAATTGTGTTTACAATTAATTTAAGTTTCAAATGAATGAAATTCTTTAAAATAGATTGAAGTTTGAAAGTAGTGCTAATAAAAGCAACTATCAAATGGTTGTATGTTTTGAGAAATATATCTACAAAATAAAATGACCAAAGCTTTCAACCGTAACTATCATTTGGTTTGACAGCAAATTTGTTGCCATGTTTTTAAAGTTATAATGAATTATTGATCCTTATATACTGAGAATTGAAGTGTTATATCACCAACGCCAAATACACTAGGTGCTCTTTTTAAAACTATTTCAAAAATTATTGAAGACTATTGTTTAGTTCCCAGTTTCACAGTTTCCAAATATAGTTTTAACAGTATTTCGTGCCATTGGTTCACAAAAATTCAGATATAAGTGAGTGAATAAATCTTACTATGTAGAAGGTAAAATACAAGCAATTATGTGTTTATATCCAGCTAAAAAAATTCATACCATCTAGTGAGAAGCACTTTATCGCAAAGATATCAAATACTTATTCTGACCATGCTCATTTATTATATGCCATCAATTATATTTAGTGAACGAATCATAATTTTGTTAATTAACGAATAACCTGTTGAAGCGTCACATTGTCTTAATACCAGAACAAAAGTTCCCAAAAGACTGATTTTATGCAAGATTAACCAAGCTCCTAGCCAATTGAATCAGGGAAATTTTGGTAGAGAATCTCAGCAAATAGTAACTTTAATGTTAAAAGATTTAAGATTTGAGGGATATTTTCAAACATTTCTCTGAAATGATTACCCCTTTGGATACCCCAGACTTTTATGAAAAGCCTCAGAATTTTGTATTTAATTAATACTGAAGAGAATTAGTCTATGCCTTCACTGCAAGTTGTGTTCATTGAGGCTCAAAATTAAGGAATATTTGAGGCAAATATTTTCAAATGCATTCTGAAATTCAGAATCTGAATATACACAAAGAAATTCTTAGATTTTGTTTTTTCTTGTTTTGATTGTCGACTTAATTCAGATTAAATTTGCATTTAACTGAAGTTCACATTTTGAGGTATATCCTCCGGCGTCGGCATATTATCCCTTTAGGAACAACCCTTCTTAGGAGCCGAATAGGAATTGTCATTGTATTCATTGATTGACGTCATCTGAGAGAGAAGTCAGTTTCTAATCGGATTTATTTCAGAATATTCTGTGCCTCAAAGAAGTCATATTTTGAAAGTACTGGTAGAAAATTGTAGCGAAAGACTCCTTTGCACTCAGCCTTTGTGAATATATTAAAGAAAATCCTTTCTGGGCTATAGTTACTCGAATATAATTTTGAAGTGAAATCTGATTTGTCAAACAAATTACATGAAAACATTTGACTCTATTATAAATGCAATTTTACGAACGACTCGTTTTGTGTAATGTTTGTATGTTTTCATTGATTTATTTTCTATTAAACATTGAATTGAAGCTAATTTTCACACAAAATGGATAATCACTTCTGGAAATTCAGTAATTTATTCTTTGAAACTTTTCCGTTGCCTTTTCCGACGAAACTCATTGCAATTCAATGTTATTTACTGTTGTTTTGTATGAATAATAAGCAGTTTGTGGCAAATATTATGTAAACATAGAAATATCTCACTTTGTTTATTACAGTCAGAACCCGAGATTACATATTTGGGGTAAATTGGTCAGTTCACATTTAAAAGATAGGACATTTCTCTGCCCATAGCTTTAATTCTATGGGAAGTTCCGTTTAAATCTCCTGAAATAATGAAACTGAGATGTTGAGTTTAATTTTAAAGTGCACACAATTTAATTAAATCGGGGACAGACTGTATTTCAGATTTCGCAAGAATTTGACTCTTTTATATCAAATATAATTTTTCGTTATTTAGTTTCACATCTTTTTGTAAAAAAATGCTTCTCTTCTTTTAGAAACAAAAAATATTGAATTTGATTCAATTTCTCGTTGTTTTGGTCATTTAACGAACCGAAAAATTGCACTGCTCCATTCAATGTAAGGCTGATTTTCGGGTTTTGATTTCAAAACTTATAAAGCTATTTTGAAAAATGAATTATTGATAGAATTGCCAAAAATAGGTTAAAATAAATTCTGGGAAAAGTATTTTCAATTCAAATGGAAAATTGCATAATAAATGACCAGAAATTTAAAATTATTTCTGCTTTTTATGATCAAAACAATATTGAAATTCCTTTATGTTATATCTATTTATTCAGTTTGATGACCAAGTTCACTCGCTTTGAAAATAGATTTGCCGCATACCTTGAGGCATAAAATATATTTAAAATTGAGCAAATACCTATCAAAATTGAAATTGTGATCAACTTGTAAATAGGAAGAGATGGAGATATTTCTACTAGAATTTAATTTCATACACAATGAACCTGGTTACCCATCATGAGAATCCCCTTTACTATTACTTTAGAAAATAAGAAAACAATATTTTGTATCGAAATCTTATATAAAGTGAGAGATAGTGAACATAAAATGTCAAATAAATAATTTTTTGTGTTATGTTATGCGATGTTTTGGCCATTACTCCGACGATAGTATAGATTTGGGCACAACTTGTAAAATACATCCATATTTCATATGAAAATTGATTATATTTCCTCTTTTATGACTGAAATCACATCAATAGTCTTATAGTTTCATCAATTTTATCATTCACTCAATTTTTTGGACGCTTTTTCAATGAAAGGTTATTTTTCTCGTCTGCCAACAATTGAACTAAGGAATTTAGAAACCGGCTCTCTCCAATATAACACATATGTGAGAGAGCCGGTTTCTAAATT
>JAQIWF010001520.1:0-11700 GCA_034694965.1 Ceratozetes gracilis | reverse complement strand
CATCGAAAGAAGAAATTTCATAACAAACACAAATCTTCCTAAGATCTCTCTCTCTCTCTCTCTCTCCTTCCCTCTCCCTTTTGAAGTACTATTTATAATACAATATCTCAATGATTATATGCAAACATATTTCAACTAATTTGTGATTAATGCAGAAATTATCATGAATTGAGACTCGCCTTCACTTATGTTGAGATATCAATCACTTTACTCTCGTTTATTGACATGTTTTTCATCTTTAATAAGTGAAGAGCTGTTAATAACGATACTGTTTTGTGATCTAATTTTGGTATTATTACAATCGATTTGTCTGTCTTTCAAAGTTATGTGAGAACTCAAACTTCGACTGTTATTACAATTGGTTTGAAGCCATTATTAATAAAATTAAGTAACGCTATTGTATTAGCTAAAGGTTAGGGACTGCTTTTCTTCTCATCATAAAGGAAGGCCCATAAGTGCACTCCATAAGACAGGAGAAGCACTTTTGTGTATCAAAGTGTTTAAGACGATTTGCTCGAGGAATACAAAAATACGTTCTGACATAACTCTAGACTTAAATAAAGACTTAAGACATAAGCAAACTATACGTCAGTTTATTCTGCAGTCAATTATAAAACAAATTCGTAACTTATTTTCAATAATCCTTTCCAATAATCTAAAGTTTATTTCTCTTCGCAGAAAATAATATTTCAAAGAAATGGAGAAAAATATTTGAGACATCAATTTTATCGTTCATTAATATTGAATTGCAAGATCATAATTTGGAATATATAAGAGCAATATTAGGTGACTAATAGTTCTTTGATGTAATGAACATTTTTGGATTTTCAATATTTTATGCATTTACATGAATTAGGTGTCGCAATAAACACGAACCGCAGAGGGGGGCATTAAAAAACCCTCCCCTGGAATTTAAAAACTTCGACAGACCTAGCTCTTATCCATTTTCGTAATGTTAAGGTTTCAAAATCTCAAAGGAAGGGGTATTTTGGCAAATCTCGAACCTCAGGGGTATTTCTGGATTACCCCTATGGTGACCCCTAATATGGATACTATAGAATATATCAATCAGTCTATAAAAAGAGTACAATACCTGAAGAGTCGAGTCCATAGACTCCATGAGCAGTCTGTGAATCGATGGAAGGCCGAGCAGATGCTGACCGTGAATATGCCATTACATCTCCAAATGAAGATCTGCCGGGCGATGGATATCTATTGCCGGTCAATACCATTCCATTTCCCAAATCAATAACCGCTGGATTGATGGCTAAATTGTAAGGCGAGGTATGCGTTGAAGTGTGAGCGGCTTCGATGTCATCTTTCATAGACGGCACCGTTGATGTGAAGAGTCGTTGTTTGGTCATTGCCAACACTCCCGAAATAGAGGATATTCGGGGTCTAAAATAGCTGCGTTGTGTGGGCTCAGCCTCCGCTTCGGCACCAAATCCGCGCCACATATTTGCTTATTTTGCAGCTCTTAGTCACAAATTTTGCTTTGGGTTACGGTTCACATACTTTAGGGGATTATTCATTTCAAAACGTCAAAAACTATATTCAAGTTATAAATGACATTTTGATCAAAATATTCAACTTTTGAAAAACTGATAAAATCGTCGAATTATTGAAATTCCAACTCCTAGTCAACTGTCAAATATTAGCACAAATAAGAATTATTCACCAAAAAAGGTGCAGAATATCGAAATTTTTAGAATATTCGGTATTTCAAAGAAGATTTGTTGAAATATAACCAACAGTTTAATCAATGAATTAATATTCAATAAATCGATGCAAATGACGAATACATGTAATAAATTTTTGGTAAAAATTGAATTTCAGATTCAATATCCAAAAGTGCGACGAAATATACCAAAAATATATTTGACTCAAAATGACTAACAAATGAAAAACTATTTAAACATTGAGCCGATTGGCGAAGACATCGACCAAAAGTAATAAACTTTAGTTTAGTTTTTCATATTATAAGAGAACTTTTGATTGAATTTCTCATTCATTGGTCACAAAAAGATTGGCTTTCATTTGATGGCAATTCTCGAGTTTGAGAAAAACGAGAAATTAATTCTGTAGTAAATAAAAGTGTTTTCGATGAATAGAAGACACTCTCTTTGAGTTAATGGTTGATAGAGTTGTGCGGAACAGTGATAGAGAAACAGGTGAACAGAGATGAGCTGAGACACCACCGAACTCACCGAATAAATTCAGGAATCTCTTGAGCGTTGATGAAAACGCATGCGTTCTCTACTTCTTCTGTCAGATATAATACCATTCAAAGAGTTATATATAGATATTCAGAACTTATATTTTATGAAATACTGTTTGACTCGATTTAATTCCATCAAATATTTACATATTCTGTGCTCTGACACTCTCTCCATAGGAATTTCACTCAAGAGAAGTATTGGCCAAAAGTTTAAAACTTTTTATTTCGCAATCATTTCATTATTGCAATGAATTAATTGTTTGCAAAAATTAATGACAACGAAAGACAAAACATTCTTTGATCGGAAAGATTAATATAAAATGTGAATTGCATTTAATGAGACAAATAATACAACCATTAAATGACATCGTTTTACATATTGACCTAAAATATGACATCAAAACTCAAATCCTGTACTAAAAGAGCAAAAAAGCAAAACCCTATATATTTTTGGAAATAATTCTGTGTTTGAGCCCTAATTTAGTATTGAAAAAGTGTATCTAAAGGGTGGGGTTATAGCCATAGCTGTGCACGTCTAGTAAACTAGAGCAAAGTTTGTTTGATATGATTACCTCAAATGAATTTGTGTTTAAGTCAAGGACAGAATATTCTGTTCGCTTTTGATATTGTAATGAAAGTGAGAGCTGTTAAGTAATATATACACCGGTTGGTTGTCATGAGCTGATGGCTATTGTGGTTATTGGTTAGTATTGACTAAAACTAAAATGCAATGCACTGACAATTCAAATGCCAAATCCCACCACAAATATACCATTTATTGATCGCTTCTCTTTCATCGCCGGCAAAGAAGTTCATTTGAACGTCTCATACATTGTCTGTCAATCTTAATAAGCACTCAATTATTTGTTACACAATTTTTCATTCAAAGCGCTTTCATTATTAAAAAACTTACAACAAATATAACTCTGTGTTAATATTCGTGAGTTAAGCCCAAAATGAATGAGTGATCTATTTTTCAATATATATTTTTCAATAATTTCTCGTAAATACTTTCAGCCAACAGTTTCCTAACAGTAGGAGCGAAAAAAGTAATAGAAAACACAAAATCGATTAGAGTTGAGCTCAGAATATACGGAGAAAGAGAAAATCCCTTTACTTTTATTCAGTCTTCTCTTGTGTTGTGTTTAGAAATTTAATTAATTAACTCAAGAATCGAATGATTGACTCGAAAAAACTCATTTCAATTCAACACTAAATTGGTTTTTGCTGTGAAAACAAATCACTACTAAATAATTCAATTTTGAATGAGAGAGACATTCAAGCAATGCATGAGTTATTCATTTGGATGTCTCATAATTATGAGATCCTATTCACAATCACTTCATTGTCGGCTACAACTCGACAATTGGTCCGATCCTTTTGTACTGAGAATAAAAGCGAACAACCATTCAATTGGTGGACAGACGTAGTGATCAACTCATTGGCGATATGTCTTCACACAAATAGTGCAAAAGAATAATCAGTTATTTTCAAAGAGAGTAAATCTTCTTCAATACCAGTGCTTCCGATGTTGTGAATTGATGTCTAAAAATAACATTTAAGGCTTTTTTAATCAAAAGAAACACTAAATATTGAATAATAAATTAATTCACTTATTTTGCATAACAATAGAAGACATGATTTAATCTTAATTTCAGTTCATTTATGATAACAAGGAATCGCATAAAAGTATTCGTCCAATAAAATAGTATTCAAAATGAAAATGTTTTCCCATTTCAACGAAGGTAATAGTGATTCACTTGAGCACAATATTACATTTCTTTATTGCAAATACATTCCTATTCTGATTGAATGAGACAATAGCCAGGAGTCTCAGACGCGATCGCATCGTCTTATTACTGATAATAATTAATTGCATTTTCAAAAAAAGAGTTTCCAAGAAAAGTGTGTAAGCTTATTTACAAGTGAAATTCATTTAATCACTCAGACTAATAAGCAATTTACGTCATATTGAATGCATCCTGCTAACCGTGAACATTCCTAATCTCAAATGATACATTTAAAAAGGAATAACCAGTTGGTAACTGCAACTATGTTTCACGCATGATAAGTTTTATAGCCTCAAAAGAACCCAATATTCTTCAAATGCAAATTTGCCACAAATATCACATAACCCAATAGATTGAGAAGATTTGAATTTTTTTATTCCGAGTGGTATTTCATGAATGTATGTCTAACCCGATCTATGATTACCTCTGCTTTGCATCAAACAAACAAAAATCTAAAATATATTAAAATTTAATTTTAAGATATAATTGATAGCAGAGGAGAAGTGGTGTGAATACAAAGGCAGTGATTTGTTGTGTTTAATAACAACACATGGATTTAATCACAAACTCTGAGATAAAAATTTATTCAAAAAAAAGTTTTGTTACGCTTTCAGAGAGACAGCACAGAATGGTTTGGATTTTAAAGGTTAGAGTGTAATAAAAATAATGAATTATTAAAATGTTTTCCTATAATTACGATAATTAGTGCAAACGTTCAGCTCATTTGTGGGTTTGGCTGCTATGAGACCATTGCGGCGATCGTTTGTCTATGAAGGCAGAGATACCTTCCTGTCCGTCAGACAGACTCAAGTTCTCGACCATAACTCGCGAACCATTGCTTCAAATTAATTGAAGTTTTCAGAAATGAGACATAAATTAAAATTAATGACAAATTTGGCAGAAATTGATTCTAATTTACTCATAAGCCGTTTCCAAACTCTGATTGATTTGGGAATAAAAGAATTTTTTGCCCAAAGCTATCACTGCTTTGCTTTTACTCAGTATTGAATTCACAACGTTTTGAGTCTAAAACTTATAGAAAAATATTAATATAGTTTGAAAAGTATTTGACATTTCAGACAAAATTTTCATATTTTTGAGGCAAAATATTTCTTTTAAAAATTTAAAAATCTTATTCCAGACCTCAGTTCTGAGTTCCTCTTCACTGACAACACGAGAAACTAATCCACTTTGAAGTGCTTCTGAAATAGAAAAATAGCGTTTTTTACTCTAAATATTTTATATTAAAATATGTGAATACAATCATTAATTTTATTATAGACTTGAAGTTATAATTCTGCAAATGTTTCGTTAAGGCCCGGAAAGAAACTAATATTTTATCAAATAATTTACATTTTATTGCTTAATAAATGGGCAAAATTTTATTATTGGTTTCTATGAAAAAAAACGCTTTTCTTTTACTTCTCCTTCTCTGACACTAAGAAAGGTTTAGTCATTAAATAATTCACTTTCGGAGCAAAAGAAAGCAAAGAAAAGTCATATTTTGATTAAAATTTAATTAACTTAATTCGAAGTGAATGTCAATCATTTAGTTTGTATGAAATGTATTATACAAATGGCATTCGTGTAGAGATTATGGATATAAAGAACTGTTATTCTGTGCACCAAATTTGTGAAGGAATTGCACTTTTATTCTCTGAAAGTAAAATAAAAATGAAGCGATGAAAACACGAAAACTTCATTTAGTTTTTGAGATCTAAATTAGCGTCTCGTTTGTACTGTCCAGTGATGCAGAGGACTACATCTCTAATTATATGGAGGAACGGTATGCAAATCTCGTACATTCTTGTATATTCTGTAATGAACTTACATTTCTGTGGGAATAAATGCTGAGAAAATGATTTTAACATATATTTCGATCGAATTAAAGGTCACAAAGACATCAACAGAATTGCAATTCTCGTAGAACTCAATTATGATTTATACTCGAAATACTTGAGCCAATCATAGCCTCATTGATATTTGCCTCACATTCATAGGCTTTACAAATATAAGTGATATAACACTAAACTTATTGTAAACATCAGATGAGTTGAAGAATATTTTGCTCTTCAGTTCTCTAAAGCTATCGATTATAGAAAAAGATATGAAACGCTAAAAATTTGCGAAAAAACTTAAGAGAATTGAAAAAATAAACATAAAATTTAATTTCCATAAAAATCATTTCAATCTAAAAGAAAGGCTCAGCAAATAGAGAGGAAACGTAGAAAATCAATGGACTTTACAGACCCTGTGCTGTGATAGTATTGCCAGTAATCAACATATAGGCAGAAGTCTTCAAATTTACACTTCGCGACAAAGGAATGGATGGCGTGGAACAGAATAAGCCAACGCTCGCACCTCACAATCAAAAGAGATATTTACTTTAAAATATGACTTTAATGAGAACATTATCTCAACTATGAATACATTTATGAATTGAATGAACATTAAACAGAATTGAGTGAAATTAGATTTAAAGCAATGAATAATTTAATGATAAATACCTGGAGTACTAAAATGACTTTTATTGCTGGCGATTACGATATCAGAGGCGGCCACCAGTTGACAACCCGCTGCCGCCGCTAATCCTTCAGTAATCGGATAATCATTTTCATAATTAATTACGAGTCATATCATGCATTCATTAATCAAAAGTGAAAACACGAATAGAAAGCCAACTTAATTCAACAAAAGAGCACAATTCTACTCTTGCTTATTCTTTGCATAAATTAAGTACAAATATCTATAAATAAATCTAAACTAAGAATAAGTGAAATTCATTGAGGAATTTATATAAGACATGGAAGTATCACATCTATAATCGATTTGAGACAATAGGATCTCAATGTTGTCTAATAAGAGTAATGTTCTCATCACTCACTCAATAGTCCACACAATTTATATTCTTTGAATTTCTTCAATTCTTCTCATTTTAATTGATTGAAAGCAAAGATAGTCTTAAGAATTGATTAAATTGCAAAAAATGTATAGAAGAGGAAAGTAATACCTCGAAGAAGAATGAGTTGCCGTCGAATTGATTGTATTGTAATCGACTCTTCTGGAAGTTCTTTGATTATTCTGACCGCCATTTATACAACAGATTCGAAAAATACTGAGTCGTCTGTTTGAGTGAATAAGAAATTAATTGATTTTAATTTCCTTCGATATTAATATGATTTAATAGAGAGTTAAGTGAATTAAATGTCTAATAATAGTGAAGACTCTTCAGTGAAGAGCTATTTATGAAATATTATTATGAAGGGAAGCAAAATAATCAGTCATTTGTGTGTTAGATAATTGACGTTCAAATAAATGATATGAATTGTGTCCAGGAATCAGTCGTTAGGATAATGAAGTGAATCAATAAAATGATTATTAATAGGAAATCATACCTAATATTACGACAAAAATGAGTTGAGAATAGGAAATAAATGAGAGGATTAGCGGCAGAATTGAGTGGTGCCAGGCTTTGGATGAATGTTGAGATTGCGATCGTTGTCTGTGACACCGGTATTGCGCCCCAAACTTGCAGTAAATCCCAAACGAAGAAAGGACTCCAACACAATATGAATACTGAGTGAAAAGTTTGCGTTAATTTGTGTGAATTTTTAATTAAAATTAGTGAATATGAATGTCATTAAATGTGTTCATCAGAGCATTCAATCCTTTAACTCAATTATTCACTAAAAAGGCTTTCATTTATACCCAAATGTAAAACACAATAATGTTTTGAAAGTTTGTGAAACTAAAGGATAAGTTATTTACCGAAGACTATAACGAATGTCATTTTGACGGTTTTGATTTTGGCTTTGGGTATAATCCCCCGGGAACTTGCACGCTTAAAGTCGTTGTCATTATCCGTGTACTTCTTGTTCTCATTGCTATTATCTGATTATTATTAGAGAAGATAACAATTATTTCTATTTTCATATTTTCTCGAATGTAATCAATCAATACTTGTCTGTCTTTTGGGGTCCGAATCGCTCTTCGATTTAGACTTAGACTTAGATTTATTGTTGGTTTTGGGAAAGGCTATAGACTTGCTTTTAGACCAAATGGTGTGCACTATAATCAAATAACAGGCGGAAATGATGATCGCGGGAAAGAAGAACAGGGAGAGCGCCACCAAAGATATATAAATCTTCCACTGCCAGTCCTCCAATTCAATCCAGCACTGTGGTCGTCCCTGCTGAATGGCCTCCTCGTTCAAAAATATGGCTGGCAATGAGAAGATGGCACTCAGAGTCCAGGCAGTGACCACCAATATCTTCGCCCGTTTCCCTTTCAAAATCCAGAGCTTTTATATAAGTGTTTGAATTGAGTAAAATTGTTATCAAATAACAAACATTTAAAATCGAAAATAAATCGATGAAAACCACAGCAAAAATATTTTATTCATTTCATTCATTCATTTCTATATTTTCGCTATACTTTGAAAGCTGTGGATATCCTTTGAACTCTTTGAACATATTTGCAAACTCTATACAACTCTATACAACTCAAGTGATAAAACGATTTAAAACTCTTTTTCAATGTTTACTCATATGTATAGCAAAGAATGGATTATTTATCAAATTTTGCCAAACAATTCACAAAAGTGTGGGTTCTTTTGCACAGAATATTCTGTATTCTATGCTATTCTCAGATATTTATTTTCCTAAACTGTTATTTGAAAAAATCTATAAAATTTGTTCGGAATAAATGAAAATTTGATAAAATGTGAAATAAATTAAAGTTTGATCGAAAAGTTGATGGCTTACAGCTTCCGGTAAAGTTGAGCGGATGTGTTATCGCATCGTATCGATCGATACTCAATGAGACCAATACATACGTCGATGAATAGGTGACCAATTGCTAGATCACATCAATTAATTAGAGTTAAATAGTTATTAATTTGTATGTAAACAAAGAATTATTTTCGTGTAAAACCTTATGGAATACAAAATCACAAAAATGATTGAGAATTGAATTTTCAAACTATAATTGATTTGAAAAATGCAAACAATGAGTCGATTGGAGCCGACATGTGATGAATAGGGGCTTAAAATACGGAAATAGTCATCACTTCTCTGAACACGTATTCAACTGATTCTCATTTCCGCTATTATTTACTTCCTATTCATTGAAAGCATTTCTATAACTAATAAAGCATTTAATTAACAACTTTTTCACCAAATTATGGTAAGAATTGAATTCAATTTAAATTTGTATTCATTTCTAATAATGAGTTGACATTTAGTATCGGAAGAGACAAAAAATGAGAGCCAACTCTTCCCAAATGGAGGACTCAACAGAAGTGGAGTCAATTCATATCTCTTTTATAATCAATGGCAGGAAATTGGAGGCAAATAAACACAATTTATGCCTCAAAAGCAATGTCTTCAAAGAGATGGTCGACAATAACTCTCATGAGAATGAGATTGTGATCAAAGACACCACTTATAAGGCCTTTAAAGTCTTCGTGAAGAGTCTTCTTTCTGATCAACTCCTCCTCAAAGACAATGATTTGACTTTCATTCAACAGTTATGTCAATTGTCGCACACATATCAAAGTCTTTCAATTATGGATAAACTCGAAGAAGTGCTTAAGACTGTGCCCATCACTGCAGATAACTTTAATGTTATTAAAGATATAGCGATTGACTACAAGTTATATAAACTTCTCCTACATTTAAGTAATAATTTTAACCGCAATTCCGAGTCAGTAATAAAAAAAGTCAAAAGTTTAAGTCGATTCCTGGCATTTGTCGGCTCTTATATTGAGGTGTTTCTGGCTCTCCATCGCATTGAGACCCAAAGTACTGATTTGTCACATATTCTCAACTCTTTGTAGTAAATATTGTTCTCATTTTTAATATTAATCGAAATAAAAGAATGATTTGATGACAAAAAAAGATTCAAATATATAATTGTATGAAAAGTGATGAGACGTTTGGTTAGAGCCATAAGCTATACACCAATACATTCAATACATTTCATATTTTGCATATTATATTGAAATTTGATTGAAATGTATGTAAACTTTATTTGATGTCAAGATTTAAAAATTGCTTTTAGAGGCAAATGAGTGCATAGTTTGCATTGATTTTGAAAGAGACTGAATGTATAATAAGAGTTCATTAATTTAAAGTAAATTCAAGACAATTCTGACTCCAAAGAAGGGATAAAATAGAAATCATTTGTTGTTTACATTATTATGAAATTTTCAAATTGATGTCTACTTTCTTACTCTTCTATTCAAATAAGACTTAGAATATTGTATTCATGTAATCAGATTGGTTTAGTATTTTGCCCTATTTTGCCCAGGTTGCACTTAGTTTCCATTCAATTATGAAAATCTATAGTCCAAACAAAGAGACCGGATCATTTTGATCTCATACTTTTTCCTACTTTTCTGACTATTCTCGATATAAATTTTATTATTATTATTATTATGTTCTGGTATTATATACTAATCCTCTTTCGGGAATAAATTTCTCCTTTGTATAAATGTTGCAAATTTTTAGCTTATTTGACAATAAATAGGAGAATATTTGAGAGATATCGGGGTATAATTACCTTAACTTATATTCTTCAATTAACAATTAATTAATAAAATCTTGAAATAAATGCTTATTAAAAAGGAATCCACCAAATTATGTGGTTTATATTCCTGGTGAAGTGAACCATAAATAGAGCTGGTTATTTTATTTGACAGTTAAGGGAATTATCGTATTTTAAGTTTTGAATGACTTTTCACAGAAATAATTGCAAATTTGAGAATTCATGTGAAAAATAAATGAATTATTTGTTATGTAAATACATTTGGATCTGAAAACATCTCAAATCAAATAATAATTCATTGAATTCTTAGTGTAATAAATGTCTGATTCGTTGAAATCATTAGAATTGTGTCGAAAATTTGCTTTCTTTACAATGAATCAAATTTCAGTTTTTTATTTCATTTTCCAAATGTTTTATACTTTTTTTTATTGAGAATAATATTTGAGAGAATTCTAAAATTTTGAGCGATTGACTGATCATATTTCTGAGATCACCCATCAAGAAATACCATGATAAGTCTAACGATTACTGCAAATCCTAGAAATTCCAAAAATAATAAATTCTATACATTTTTGTGAATTCTATGAATTTATCAAAAAATGATTACAATTTTAACCAATATTTTGAAGACCTCTTAATACGAAAATAGTTGAAATAAATGCTTCATTTCGGAGAAAAATTGTTTCCAAATATTTTGAGTTTTTGGTCGAAAAAAATAAAAATGTCTAAACTTTTGCTGAGAACACATTTTAAACGATAAGACAAGAGTTTAATCAAAAGCAACTCAATTGGAAACAGTTTTATATCCCAGTTGTGAGCAAAATATGATTGGATCAGCTTTGATTCAAAACTACTGATGCCCAAGGCTATTCAACTTTATCACAGGGCATCTTCAAGTCATCTTTGCAATATTTATCAAGCAGAAAATAGATTTACATGTATAAGTGCACATTTATATTATATACCATGCACAGACAATCAATCTCAAATTTCAACATTTTTCATTACAGTGTAAGTCACTTAAGAGCAAGTCGCTTAAAGGCAAAAACTGTTATAAGCAAATGGTAGTCAAAGCACCGGCAGTTTCTATGGAATATTAATGTAAAACTAGTCGGTTATAGGCAACCTTATATAAGCAAAAATCGC
>JAQIWF010001519.1:0-11702 GCA_034694965.1 Ceratozetes gracilis | reverse complement strand
TATTGTTTTTGAAACATATGCTTATCCTTTGATAAGTTGTAACAGTAGAGTTTGCAAGCTCACATTAATGGACCGGGTAGATCAAAAAGTAAATGGTCACTATTGTAGCCTCCGAGGGCACTATACTTGACTACCCCTTTGAGCATCGCATTCATTCGACCAATTATTGTTCCCAAAGTATGTGATACTCAAAGATTTAAACTAATACACTGTATAGTGAGGGTAACTCAATTAACCTGCTCATTAATGAGGGGCAGCCAAAACTTCCTGCCGCAGAGATTCAAGTAGGGAATAGTTGATAACAGACCTGGTATTCAGTATTTACAAAATAAAATGAATAAAAATTCAAACAAAATACAAACCTTAGTATATTTTTTTGTAAACAAAAGCAATAGTTTGTGTTATTGAGAATTCATAAGTTTAAAAAAGCAAGCAGATTGCAATAAAACACCCAGCTATGTTTAAGGTTTAAACTTTAATTAAATTAACAATTTGCCCATCACAGTAGTTCAAAGAGCGTAAACTATTTTATTAAAAAGTTAAACTGCTTAATTTTTTAATTGAGAATGCACTACTCACCAACACACAATTATTCCCTTTTGTTCAAGTTTATTTTAAAATATTGTCCTCAACAAGAGCATTTTTACAGTCAAAAAATTAAGTCGATGATTCAACTTGACTAAATAATCCCTTTATCATCAAGATTACACTAGCACTATTTACCCTTAAGAGTAATTTTGATAAGAGATTATTTAGTCAGTTTGAATCATTGACTTAATTTTTTGAGTGTATGAAGAAAATGTGAAAGCATTGGCTTTAAAATCACTCCTTTGACTGATCTATGAATAAAAGAATTGAATTCAAGAGACCTGAGTTCAATGAAATGACACTCAATTTAATCACCAATAAGTTAATCCACTTCTGGAGGACTCAACCAAATGGCATATAAGTTGAGTAATGAATGACGAAATACAAATGTGTGAGAAGTGGGCATCAAGTTATACATTTAGCTCAAAATCCATGTCCAGCAAAAGGTCTATTGTTCGAGCATCATTCATTGACAGTTCATTGATTATCTAGATCAGTCCCAGTCAAAAATATTGACTTAAAACTTGATGTGTAATTTATTGCAATAAGCTAGAATCTACTGAAATTCTTACTCACATTTACTATTCATTTTGAATAATAATAATAATAATATTTTAATAAGTCAATTTTGAATCATGATAAATATTTAGTCACTTTGAGGTTGGTTGATCTGGATAAAATGATTAAAGATGTGTTAATTTGAATATATGGATGATTTTTGTTAAACAATAAGTTTATTCGAATTGAAGATAATTCGTGTCTTCTGTCTATTTATACAATTGATTTCATCTATTTTTATATTACATATAAAATGAATGAAAGTTTCAAACATATCTCTAATGCCTAAGAGTTGAGTGATTTTGAATTGAATGTAAACCATAATAATATCACACTTTGATTGTAACACAACATAAACATAAAGTTATTAGAAAATTAGTGTTAAATAATTTGTGCGTTAAACCAAATAATTAAGCTTGCTCAAATAATGTCAAATAATGCAGAAACATATTTCAATTGCTATCAAAATACGCAAAATAAACAAAATATTACTTAATATAAGTAATGGTCAGGAATTGAGTACTGATTCTTACAATTGCTCTAAAATTATAACACTTTGAGGAATGTTTGCCAACAAATGTATTGATTATTACAATCGCTATAATCAGTATTAATAGTCTTCACAAAGAATTAAATATTTAACAGTCAATAGAGTTTGATTTGAGAGGTTGTGCGGAGTCAACAGATAACCAGTGATTCAATTTAAACATTTGAGGTCTGATAACATAGAGAAGAGTTGAAACCATAAGAAAATATCGGAAAATTTCAATTCATTTAAATGGACTGCAAATTGTTAGACTGCTATTTTGGACAAATTCCCAAATGATTCAGATCCTAATCGACGAACTTTGCAATCATTTCATCCACTTCTGTGGGCAGTCTCAGCAAAACAGGATCCGGATATTCTGCAAATAGATATACTTTAATTTGGGGGTAAATTCATTATTAGACTCACCAAAACGGGCAAAAAATGTGGGAGAAATGGGTAGTGAACTCTTGAGGTCAAGACTTTCCAAGTTTATGCTGTATTTCAATTGTTGTAGTGGTCGGGTCTTTGGTTTGACATTTTGAGACAAATTAGGAGAACTCATTCGACGTGAATATATGCTCTTATTATTTGGCGGTTCGGGGCTAAGGAAAGCCAAGTTCTTGGAGATATTTTTGGGTAAATCCATCAATTGATCGCTTGTCTCACTATTTGGCTCTTTAGTGGTTGAAGTGCTCTCATTGTCTTCATTTGAATCGCTTTGGGCTTCAATTTGAACATCATTTGCATCCAATACCGGACTTTTGCGTAATTGGGAACTGCTTTCAGATTCAGAGGTGTCTAAGTTAACGGGCGATACACTGAAACGACCCGACTGTTTATGCCCCGTATCACAGGTTGGTTGCCATGAGCCTAAACTCACAGTTCTTGCGATAGGTTTATGGTAGCCATGGGTCAGATTCTCCTGAATTGAAATTATGTCCGGTTTGGAAAAGCTCTGAGGGTTGGAACCATTGATTGCATGTGAGATAACGTCGGGTTTCATCTCATTCTCATTTCTATGAATTCTTTGTGATTCTGAGCCATCACTACAGTCCTCCTTCTGTTGCGCACAAAACAACGCCTGATCTGTGAAAATGTCATCCAATTGGTCGTTACTAAAGTCGGTGTCATTTAATGGCGATTCGATATACTATTAAAAAGTTAATCACAGATTAAAACTGACTTTAAATGGATTCACAATTAATACCGATTTAAGCAATTCATAGGACTCGTCGAAAATAGCGGTCGACTTATTTAGAGTACAATAACCGTTCAATTCTTGCAATAAACTCTCAAAGGTCTGACCCCCTTCTCCTCCACTATTGTCGTCAATATTTGGCGAGACTTTGAAGTCAACGACATTCGTGTTGTGTTTCATCGATAAACAGATAGCCATAAGACCAGCGGTTTTGATGTTATTATCACTTATGTCAACGATCACTATCTTCTGATTGTCTGCAATCACTTCTGCGATGGCGATCGCACCTAACCATCCATTGAGGTTAGAATTGCACTCAAGACTGTTTGACACATACCTTCACAGGTGCTATTCGTGGCGCTCAAATTCAGATACTTCAAAGTTTTACATAAAAGTAGGCCTTCCTTTAAGATAGATATTCCGTCATTACATATACCATTGTTAGACAAATCGAGTCCTATTAGTGAGCGACACATTGTCTGTCAAATTAAATACAAAATTAGTTTTAAATATTATTCTCATTAAATATCTGACCAAAGATTGGGACAAATGATTCATTGCACGACTGGTCAGTTGGTTGTCGCTGAGGTCCAAAATTTTAAGCCCCCCATATGGCTGATGAGCCAATCCTTCACATATATGGTCGAGACCTATGTCTTGGATATGATTCTTCCGCAAATCGAGGACATCGAGACATGCATTGGCGCGAAGGAGGTTCCCTATTTGGACACCATCTGCAGAACTGATTTTGTTGTCTCCCAGGTACAATTCTCTTATGTTCGTGTTGAGTTTAAGAGCTGCCACTATTGAGTAGATAAAACATGATCATTTATTATCATTTATTGTCGAATTGGGAATTCTTTGTTCATCAAACCATACCTAATATCGCGAGTCGTCTGCCATAAAGTCCAGCGTTTTCTAAATGTATAGTAACTAAATGCGAACCCAAACGCATAGCCCTTCCCATTATTAAGAGTATTTGTTCATTGAGACCAGTATTTTGTAGATTTAGATATTGTAGACAAGAGGTCTGCCATAAAAAAACCAATTAAGTGAACGATTGGAAGAGTATTTCGATTTACTTTTTTGAGTGTACGGCAAAGGGACTGCCATCCCAACACTCCAATCGACTTATTGTTGGCAATACATAAATGAGAGGCTGATTCATAAAACTCAATCATATCGAAGAGGGCTGTCGCTCCCTTCACAACAAAGATTTACGACTCATTAAAGAGATGGTCACAAAATAAAGAGCGAATTACATACTTCACAGTCTAAATCACAAGAGTCGAGATCAATCATACGAAATAAGACCCGTTTCAGTATTTCCTCCAATGCTTCGCAATGTCTTGAGTCGAGCCGTTCCCCTAATATTGGTTACAAAAACACTTAAATTGAAAAATCGATATAATCTATGATTAATGTATAATAAAGTTTTATGAATAATGAAATGTCGGCACACTTTGAGGAAATCTCTACTTTTTATGAATTTATATATTTATGAAATATTTGTCAAATCTATAATGAAATGACTTTAACTCAAATTCTAATCCAAAGTAAAATTGAATTTCTTTTTTTGTCAACTGATGAATGAAATGAATTTGTTTTCATAGAAATTACATTCAATAAACTAATTCTGAAGGGGAAGTATAGGGAAGTATAGATCGGAAGTTCAGACAGAATTAAAGTCAGTTTTTCTCTTCTCACGGATTGACTAAAATATTTAATTTTCTCAAAGTATTCTGAATTGACATTTGATGTACAAAAATACGGGAATAGTTTGGAGATTCACAAACTGTGTCTGACATTTGTTTGCTTTGGTAAATGCGTTGGTAAGTTGAATATTGAATACAAATGTATTAAATTGTTGGGCATTACCTCTAAGGATGAGATCCTGACCTCGCATTCGGTTGGAGTTGAATTTCTAATATAAAAAGATTTTGATATTTGAGTGCAAAATCCATACATTTTTCATTACGAAACGCAGCTTTTGGTGGATATCCAGCAATAATAAAAGAAACGGTTGGAAAGCAATGCAAACAAAATCTTTGCTAACATTACATCGCATTTATATTTAGCTCTGAATAGGATTTTAGTTATAATATATTTGAATAAATTACTCAAATCTCCCATTTTTCAGCTACTCTTAAGATAGACTTCAGGGACACTATTTCTGTATCGATTTGATGCCAAAGAATCGATTGTTTTGATAAAAATATTAGTCTTGTCGTCGATTTTATGAGATCCTTGAGATGACCATAAATCAGGCCTAAAATTATTGTTATTAAGGGTCTGTCGATATAACCTCAAAGAATTGAAGCCAAATAAATAACTCCTGGAATGGAAATGTCAGCCCTTATATGTCCTTTGAAAGTGTATTCCTGATTCTGTTCACAAAAGATTGGTTCTGAGTCTGATTATCCCTCAACTTAAGCATAATTAGAATATTCAATATATTAATGGATTTAATACTCAAATCATAACTGCAAGTAATGCGATATTTATTAAGTTCTAATTTATTAAAGCATGGTGCACATTTTCGTAACTAAGCAAGTATATTTATTCGTAAATCATACCATAACAAATTAGTTGCTTCATAATTATAATCAGCTTTTGTTTTGTAATTTTCGAGTCATTTCCTATTTATAACTCATTATTCGAAAAATGCAATTAAATTATTGTGTAAAACGATTAAAATTTGCTAAACATATAGCAGAATATTATTTGAGAATTTCTACTAAAAATATATGCCAAGGTAATTTTATGCAATTCATCCTACCTTTAATTGCTGAAGAACTCGAGGAATGGGTCTTATATTCTGTTTGTCACACGCGCTCTGATAAGAATCGATGAGTGATTCCAATGATTGTGATTCAGTCACTAAAAAGTGCGAAATTTGGAAATTAATGCATTGAATGCAAGTTTATTTGAATATTGATTTGATGCTTCATTAATTCATTGCTGACATTCGGACAAAACAATCACTAAAATGATCGATAGTTATAGTAATCATAAGAAGGAATGTCACCAAATATTTTGCAATTGTTTTATATGTTATTCATATTATAATTTTGTATTTATATTAATATATTTTTGGAGACAAAACCCAAATCTATTGAAACAATGCGAATGTCATTAAATTCTATTGAAAGCATCGAAAGTGAATTTCGTCAACGCTTTGCGAAAATATTTTGCTTTTCATACAAAAAATAAAAACATTGAAAACATAGTCTTTATAAACGATTCTTTTCATTCCGGAAAATATTCTTAGATTGAAAGCTAGAGGGTAAACAATTTCCATTATCCTTTTTTTCATTTAAACTAGATGGTTTGACAAGAAAAAGACATCAAAAATGTTTAGATTTGAAGCTTTCATTGAATTTTAAATTTGGTTTTAAGGGCTTATACTTCAATCACAAATTCTATATATCCTGGTCTCATTTTGCAATCTCTCAATCAATACTTGGACATTCCTTGCTATGCATGAACGAGTGGGTATTTTTTGGACATTCAACAGTTTAGAAGGTGAATAGGATTGAATGTGAACTTGCTCTTATTATTATGTGTATTATTAGCTAATGATAGAGTGAATAGAAGTGAGAATTTGTCAGATAATGAGTGGGAAAATTGATAGCACAGCCTATTATTTGGGGATTTGATTATTCATTAGTCGCGATAATCATTATATGAGTGAGCGCTCTGTCATTCATGTTATTCGAGTAATTTGTGTGAATCTTGTAGTTTATGTGACTCCCGATCCCATCCACACAATGAGGAGAAACGCGAAAATCAAATAACTTCTAATTGTGAGGAAAATTATTTCATTTTCATGTATTTTATATGACAGCAAAGGAATTGATTAATTTAAGTAAAGGGTGGGCACAGCATAACGACATCGCTCTGGCATTCAATTATTATTTGCCTTTCTTTGTGTCGCGAATAACATCAAACATATTAAACATTTATATTAAATATTTGCCCAAAACTCACATAAAAGGCAAAAATTTTGATTAAAAAATATGATTCTTTACTTAATTATTTGACGAATTTATTCCAGTTATTTGAAAGTTTTAAGATAACAATCCAGATTGGATCAAGCTAGATTAAAGCTAAATGTCAAAGGTCATAGATTTTGAACTCAAAATATCTTAAACATTTGATTAGATTTTGAAATAAAGTCAAAAATTGTTTGTTTTGTTCGCAAATTCCAACAGAGAAATGAATAAACTTAAGTGAATTAGGAATTTGTTTGAATTAATAACATTTTCATATTTTAAGATTACTCTTGAAATCGATTTGTTTGAACACAATGTGAAGCAAGAGATGGGAATTCGCTCCGAATCTTATAATTAACTCAATAGAAAATACTGTATATTCTGTGCTATCAAATGAATATTAATCGATACTCTATTTGATGTACAAATTTTTCATTAAAATTTAATCTAAATTTGCAAAATATTTTATTGAGATCTGTTCTGAGCTATAGTTTAACTAATAAATTAAATTTTAATGCATTTAATAACGAAATTTTGTTAATATGTTATATAAAAATAATTTTTTTAACCAGATGCTTAAAGGGGGTTAGCCAAGATTACGTAGACAGAAAATTCCCAGGCTTATTTATATTATTTATATAAATGAGTTTTAGAGGATCTCATTTTATAAGAATTTTTTGGGGGGTACTCCTATCTAAAAGACTCCTCTCTAAAAGTGGAATCTCTTCGGAATATTCCATTTTTAGCAAGTTGAATATTCAAAAGAGAACACTCGTGACTATTTCAAGTATAAATGTTAATTCAACATGTTTATATTTGACGATATTTTGCGTTCACATCATGTTATTAAAAGTATGTAAATTGGAGTTAAGTGTAATGTAATGATTAAAAAGTTTTGAATAAACACTGAATTTTCAAAGTATTAACGAAATTAAAAAAGAAATTTTGTTCTAATTTTAGGACTTCTGAGCTATAATTCAAAGACATGTCAAATGATATATGAAATGAAAACTATTTCGAAAGAGTTGTTAAAATTATTTTCTTTGAAATAATTAAATAATGACAACAAATATCATTAAAATGCCATAAAATAAGTATTCGATAAATATTTTGATAACTAATTAAAAGAAGCGAAGAGTTGTGCTATTAATTGACTCATTAAGGGAGGACTGCCTCAACCAAAACCAATTAATTAAGCAAGTAAAGCCAAAACATAGGGCAAGTCTTGAATCCTTGTTTTGTAGTTAATTAAAATTTAATGGTTAACATTGAAATAAATAAATTTATGTGTGAACTGGGAATTAGACCAGAAGTGAGACTAGGTGGTATTTTCATTTTCGACCAAGTTCTGGGTAAAATAGAAATAGGGATAAAGACAGCATTTTGTTACAAATTATAAAATTTAGTCGAAACAAGGTTAATTCAGTTAAAATTGAAATAAGCATCATGCTAGAAAATAAACACCAAAATTGCAAATCATTTGAACCCATTCCATCACACTCCCTTTTCAATCTAGTTGAGTAATCAGAGTATTTCTTGAGCACCCCATAATTCTTTGAGACTGACTCAGGAGGGATTTTGAGAAAATCCTCTTGAACAATCCTAATTAAAATTTTCTTTCACAATCATTTAATTGTAACCATAATAATGTACACAAAACACTAAATATCTTTAGATAAAGAGGATTACTTCCACAATAAATCTACTTCTTCTGAATAATAGAGTTGTCAGGGTGGATATTTTGAATGATATTAACTCATTTTTCAATAAATTAAACAATAATAAAGAATATAACACTGAATATACAGTAAATCTCCCAACTGATGGTGAATTTAAACCAAGTTAAAACATTTTACAAGGAATGTAATCGCGTTGACCATTCATTAGATCCTGAATTTGTATTACTTCGAGCCTTTCAATTGAAAGACATTTACAATAATTATTTCATCTAATATTTGGCGCCAAATATTATATATGAATATTTTAAAAGATTATCAAAATGTTTATATTAAATATAAATGTTGACAACACTAGTAAGCAATAAAATGCTTACATAAACCTACCCCTTCCTCTTAATGGCATCCATACCTTTAATGTTCCTAATCTTAGTGAAAGACTCAACTGATAAGAGCTGTTTTAGATAAGAATTGCAATGCATTTGCGAATTGAACCTTATTTTAGCTCTAATTGAAAGAAAGGAAATGTTGTGAATAAAGGACTGAATGCTTAAAATGAATTTCAATTGATTTTCCATCCAATGAATCATCAATTTATATATCATTAGTTTTTTTATAGAGTTTCTCACAATAATTGATCTCAAAATCCAACTGAAGGTGAAGGAAAGGGATGGGATGGGCGTGAATGCAACTCATTTCGTTAATTTACTCTCTTATAGATTAAAAAACTAATATAATGTGAAATATTAAATGATAATGATAAGATAGAAATTATATCTGAAATAACATTGGCACATAACCATGAAAACTTTTGGCACAGAATAGTTATTTTAGTAGAGGCTATTGGCCCTCATTATGAAGAGAATCGCTCAAAACCATAATTTAATTGAATATTAAGTATAACTTCAATCGAAATACGAGTTCATCTGAAAATAAATTCAATTTTTGATGAAATCAAATATTTATGTTTCACTGAATTTTCTGGAAACCAAGAGTTAATAAACAGATCAATAAATGTTTCATTGAATTTGAATTACTCTATCATAATATACAGAATATACACTCAATAGTGTCTATAACTCTACAAATTGCAACACTAAGCAAAGAAAAGTGCATTTTTTTCCTCTTGCAAACTCCCATTTGCTTTCTCTTATAACCCTTTAATAGCATTCTTTGTTTAATCAGATTTCGAGGGAATGAATAAGACTTAGAGTGATATTTGATGGAAATATAGTCGAGGAATAAATAGTAATAATTTTGAAAACACTTGGAATTGAAGAATAAATTAAAATGTCATAAAAGAGAGATATAATGCCATTAGTGGTGATAAAAATTATTAAATTATTGTCGGCTATAAATGAAAAGCTATTATGAAAAGTGTAAACCAAAGAAATACAGCGAAAGTGTTCCGCATCTCAGATAATAACGTTGGATAAGAGACGAGGCTATCTTGTAGTGAGTGAACTGGTCTTACAACTTATCAAATAATTAATTTACTCGATTACTCATACATTATTTAGATAAAGGCGCTTACATATGAGCAAATCGAGAGAGAAAGGGGCCCTTTCAAGCCAAGGGGTATTCTGTCGGTGCCCTTCAATGTGTACTCAATAACTAAGCGCTTGTTTTTCTCTTTCGATGCAAATATTGAACAATAATTGAACATGCTCGATTACTAAATATTAGTCCAAATTCCATTATCAACTGAGAAAGTGGTTCATTACAAAGTTCTAGTTAATTTAAAATTATGACTCCCGGCTCTCTAAGGCTCTGTCCTTTTTCAGCCTTATCTCTGTTAGCATATAATTAGTGCTTGAGTTCCAACACAAGTCTAAACACTCTTCTAATCATTTAATTAACTTATTTATTGATTATATCCAACCATATTCTCCATCAAATCTATTCAATTGAGTGACTCTTAATCGAATTGGTTAAACAAATTATTCTCTTCATATTAAAAATTGATAAGAGCAAGATTATTCTCCAACTTTGAGCTAAAACATATACGTATGTCAAAGGATCGCTGTTTTGTTTTATTCAAAACATATACTCAAATGTGAGATATTGTGAGACAATTGACAGAATATTCTCTTTTTCTCTCAAATAATCAATTATTATATTTTGAAACCACAAAAAATAAGACCAAATGACACAAAATGAGGGGTCATTTAACTACATTGAATTCACTCAGATTAGTAAAGAATTGGTTGTTATATGAATAAAATATATGAGAAAATCAAAGTCCGGTTAATTGAATGAATGTCACAAACGATTTGAGTTAAA
Source organism: Ceratozetes gracilis (assembly GCA_034694965.1). Taxonomy (NCBI): domain Eukaryota; kingdom Metazoa; phylum Arthropoda; class Arachnida; order Sarcoptiformes; family Ceratozetidae; genus Ceratozetes; species Ceratozetes gracilis. The sequence continues at coordinate 875 of JAQIWF010001519.1, read as the reverse complement.
GAAGACTAATGATAGCCATTAGAGTATTGTTTAACTTAAGACAATGAGTGCAATCAATACCGTATTGATATGGACTGGGTGCTTCGAAGTATCCAGTTACTATGCAGTTGTCTTCTGGAAAGTTGACTCGATAGTGACCTTTGCCATGACCTCTGGTCAGACCACCCATTTGACGTGACTGTTGTGTCGGAGTAGTGGGCGCTGAGACCGACTTGAAGGCCGACTCATTGGCTTCTCTGTCATCATTGCATTGACTCAAATCAATCATCGTTTCCATTGTTTGCAAATCACTTCAATTATTAATCAATACATTTGAGAAGATTTTCAAATCAACGGCTTTTATGTCCATTCAATCATAATTAACACAATTTTATTACTAAATAATAATATTTATTATTTCTCACGAAAGCAATCAATAGATTCAATGCTAGAAAAGTGTCGACCGCATCAACAAATGCATGGATCAAATTAGTACTCAGTGTCACTACACTGGACTGTGAGCACAGGTGTGGAACAAAGTGTGAATGCACTGGATTTCAACTGTCTTTCCCCAGTCCTGGCATTAAATAAATTCTAATCCTTATATAATGTTGACTGTAATAAACCTAAGACTTAATTCTTGCCAACACTCAGACCTCTCAGTGAGAGGTTCTCACATATTTGATACCAGAGTTTGCGTAATAATAGTAAAACCAGTGACACAATGACTGACTGAACGCCTCTGCCATACATTCACTCTTAAAAACCTCTTTTCATTCAAAACTATTCATTAGGTTTTCATTGAATGCAAAAAAAATGATTAAATATTTAAGATTTTAAATGCATTAGTGATTGAAAATAATGATTACAATCACATAAATACATAGAAAGGCATT
>JAQIWF010001518.1:0-11708 GCA_034694965.1 Ceratozetes gracilis | reverse complement strand
TATTCACTTGTAGAAATTTGAAAGCATTAAAAATGTGTATTAAGTGAATAGCTTTAACATTACGACTCCCTTAGCCGGGCTTTACAATTGCCATACATGTATAACTGAGTTTTGTTACAAGTCAACATTTACTGTAATATAATTTTGCAGGCTCGATTGCTGAGAGTGATGGTGTAGTTTTTGATGATGCACAAGGTGGTATGTCTATGGAGAAGGCAGACTTCTCGCCACCACCCTCTCCGGGAGGCCATTTAAATAAAGAAATGCCGATCGCTGTTAACACTAATGACAATAAATTGGTTATACGGAAACATTTTCCAGAAACCTGGTTGTGGTTAAATAATATTACCGGGTATAATTTGCTTTAACTGAGCTAATAGTTCAATTATTACCCAGTAATGGTGTGACCAATAAAGCCCTTATTAGCTAAAGTGTAGTCTTTCTTATATTTAGACAAAAATATTTTATTTTGGACTAAACATTGTTTACATAAATTTTCATTTTTCTAAAATTTCCAAACTCAATTAACACAGGACCATACCACTACTCTTTACCAGGACGTATACCTATACTCATGTCAATGGCAATGCCAGGTCTCGCAGGAGCCCCGGCACCCATGCTTCGCAAATCTCAAAACTCTGAAACTTCAAAAAAGAGCGAAACAAATAGCAATTTGAAAATTAGAAAACACTTTCCTGAGACCTGGTTATGGAACTCAACAGAAGTGGGGTATCGGCTCTCTTTCACTACTTTCTCACTTTCCTATACTTTAATGGTTTGGCCAAATTAATGCAATAACCTGTTAAATAGTCCGACACTCTGTCAACATCTCGATTAATAATTTAATTGAGTGAACAAATTGATTGATTTTGGAAATGATGATAATTATGGAATTAATCAAAACTATTACCCCTTTTATTGCCAATAGTATAGAAAATGTTATTATATTACGATTTAGCACTTTTTGTCCAAAATTAATGTTTTGCTCCGTTTTTGTGTCGCTTTTGTGTAGTGTTTTATCGCATGCATGAAGTGTTTGAAAGCGCTGGAGAGGTCGAGTCTGAGGCGCGGGTTCTCGACACGGCTGATATGTCGATGCCGGTCAGTCTTAAGTCCAATGAATTGTCAACGAATAACATGCAAACTAATGAAGTGAATAAAATCAGAAAGAATTTTGTTGAGACCTGGTTATGGAACTCAACCATAACTGGGTATGAATTGCTCTTGATTGTTTGATTGTCTTTATTAATGTCACTGCATATGCCTGAAGTGATTGCAATTGAATGTAAAGCAGTTAACAACTCATTGAATGCTTTTGTGATTCGTAACAAAATTAACTTTTAATCAAATAACAAATCGTAATATAATAATGAATAAAACGATAACAAACTCACAGATAATGTGAAGAATAATATTCTCAATGCAATGATTGTATTGTTATTTAGGACACGGAAAGAGATTGTTTTATGGAGCTAATAGACAAGGATTAATTGTTATGAATGCCCCCCGAGCTAAGGGTATGTCCCACTGACACCTGTGTCCTCTTTGATCAAAGGCTGCAGGTTTTGTCAGAATATGAAATCAAATTCTAGACAAATATAAGAACCAAATGTTTGGAATATAATTACAGTTGAGAGCAGCGATAGTATACGTCTCGATGACTTCATTCTTGAGGAGAGACTACAACCTCCAGACTTCCAACTGTCCAAAACACCCGACTCGAGGATTGTTCTCCGCAAACAATTCCCCGAAACGTGGCTCTGGACCAATCAAACGGCCGGGTATTGCCTCTCAATGACTTTACACATTTGTCATTGAGTTTGAGTTACTTTCAAAATTGTTAACTGCTTTGTAATCTTTTGCGGTTTATTCGGTCATTCCATTCCTCCCCTCTTTTTAAATCAATTTGATATTCATTTAATCTTTAAATTTTCCAGAAACGATGGAAGTGCTATAATCACGAGTCCTATTCCAGACACAATTACTTCCTGGTTTATTAGTGCTTTTGCAATGGATCAGGTGTCCGGTTTGGGCATAGCGGCCAACACCGCCAAAGTGACTGTCTTTCGGCCATTTTTTATAAAGTTATCCCTTCCCTATTCTATAATCAGAGGGGAATCGGTGGCCATTCAGGCAATTGTTTTCAATTATTTCAATAAACCGATTGAAGCGGAGGTAGTTATGGACAACTCGAAGGATGAATTCGAGTTTACGAACGCCGCAAATGAAATCGAATTCTCGGACACCAAAAAAGTTACCCAAAAGAAGAAATTCATTACAATCCCAGCAAACGATGGCGTCTCTGTTGTCTTCCTTATTACGCCTAAAAAGATTGGATACATTGATATCAAGATGACAGCGACGGCACCCACTGCTGGCGATGCTGTCATCAGAAAACTACTCGTCAAACCTGAGGGTCAAACTCAGTATTTCAATAAAGCGGTTCTCATTGATCTGAAGGGCTCTCCCAACCAACTCAAGAGAAACATTTCGATTGTAATTCCTAATAATGCGGTCACCGGTTCTGAAAGAGTTACTGTTTCGGCGATCGGCGATATAATGGGACCGACTGTTAATAATTTAGATGATTTGCTCCGAATGCCGTACGGGTGCGGAGAACAGAATATGCTGTGAGAATACATTTCAACTCAAATATCGTATAAATTATAGCATTTATTTGTTTTGCAGTAATTTTGTGCCGAATATCGTTGTATTGGATTACTTGAGTCGAACAAACCGTTTGACTCCGGAAATAAAATCGAAAGCCATAACTAATATCGAAAGCGGTTACCAAAGAGAACTGACTTACAAGAGAGAGGACGGTTCGTTCAGTGCGTTCGGTAGCAGTGACAAGAGTGGGAGCACATGGCTCACCGCTTTTGTCCTCAAATCATTCATTCAGGCAAAACCAATGGTAGATATCGACCAGAAAGTGATCGACAAAGCGATTGAATGGTTGATAAACCGACAAAAACCAGACGGAAGTTTCAATGAGCCTGGTGAAGTTCATCACAAAGCTATGCAAGGTGGATCTGCAGGAGCTGCCGCGTCATTGACTGCCTTTGTTGTGATTGCTATACTTCAGGACAAGAATGCAAAGAGGGAGCGGAGGGTAGAGTTATCAAAGGCGGAGGCCTTTATGTGGAATGAATTCCACGCCTCTCGTAATCCATATGATATCGCGATTATCGCACACGCCTTGCATTTGGCTGACAGTCCATATCGAGACCAAGCCTTTAGTCGAATGCTTAGTTTTGCCAAAAGAAGTTCAGACTATACTTGGTGGGAAGAGGTTAGGGAAGACACCAACAACACTGACAAACAATCGGCTCATTTCTTTTACCCGCACTCGAAAGACGTTGAGATGACGGCCTACTCTTTGTTGACATTAGTGGCCAAAAGTGATTTGGAAAATGCGGTTCCAGTTTTACGTTGGCTTATCTCCAAACAGAACTCGAACGGAGGCTTCTCCTCCACTCAGGACACTGTAATTGGAATACAGTCTTTGGGAGCATTGGCTCAACGCATATCCAGTGGAACCGTCTCTCTAAATGTCAAATTCAATTACAAAGTGGACAATAAGGACGACTCAAAACAGCTTAGTATTGATAGCAATAATGCAATAGTCTTACAGCGCATAGAACTGCCCTCTTCTACGAAATACGTTGATATGGAGGCCAATGGGTTCGGTTCGGCAATAGTACAGGTGTCCTGGCAGTACAATCTGGCCGTCTCCGCAGAACAGCCCTCTTTCTTCTTAAATCCACTCATCGACAAGACATCGACAGAAAACTATTTGCAATTAAGTGTTTGCACTCAGTTTAGTACTCCTTATATAAACATTAATCACTAAATTACTAACAATATTCTTGCAAATAATTAGTTACAAAGACGGAAATTCGACTAATATGGCAGTAATGGAAGTGGAACTGCCTTCTGGATATGTGGCAGATGTGGAAGCCTTGCCCAGTATTACCCGGGCTAAAGAAATTAAGCGAATCGATACGGCAAACGGAGACACGAGTGTTATCATCTATTTTGATAGAGTCTGTCATCTATTAAATACTTTCAATTAATTAAAATTATATTTTGGTTGTATTTTTAGATCACAAGAGACGAGCTCTGTTTGACAGTACCGGCGCACAGGACTCATAGAGTGGCTAACAATAAGCCTGTTCCCGTCACTATTTATGATTATTACAACCGACAAGAAAGCGCTCGAATACTTTATGAGCCAAAACTCGTAACCGTAAGTATTGGCCCAAAAGTCAATTGAATTAATGATACAAATGTTAACACAATTTATTTAATAGTTTTGCGATTTATGTGCGGTCAGTGGTGGAGACCCCGACTGTAACAACAAATGTGATTCAAATTCTAAAAGCCGGCCCTATGTCACTGACACCGACCCATCTGGCCAATTGAAGGCAGGAGGATTACGGCCCATAAACGAGGGCTCCCTATGGGTGTTAGCCCTCATCGTATCGATTCTGGTCAGAGCACACTATTGAGTGTCTCATTTGTGCCTTTTGTACAGTTGTTTCGCACAATCATTAATATTATTATTAATTAAATAAAAATTATTTGTTTACTTAACACTACTTTAAATAATATACAAATGAGAGCACATAAGGGGTACTCCCATTGACAGTACTGTCCTTCGATTCTTGGCTTTCAACACACATCTCGAAAACCACTTTTAGATTTGTTTTGTAAATTCTTATTATAAGAATTAGCGCTTAAATCCATTGTTTTTAGAACGGAATGATAACCCGTCAGAAGAGATCAGATCCGGTTTGAAACAGTGATGGCATTACACTAATGGCACTACACTTGTCTCACATCGGAGATAATGCCAATATGTGTGATATGACGTCAATACAAACAATCAAATAAAACAATAAATCGATAAAAATTGAATTAATTCACAAAATAATGGCTCAAAACATGTAAACCTCTGCTGAGGAAAGAGAACTGATTTAGTGATAAATGTTTAAAATAACAAACGAAGGATTTTAGGAACAAAGACAATGACTAAAACCGATCAGAACCGGCAGTAGTGACATATGACTTGACTCACTTCGACGATAAGTCACGTGTCATTAGAGACAATTAAACAAAGGAATCAAAGACAAAGAGATGTGGAAAATTGAATTCACAAAACTATAATTCAAAGCATATCTCCTATGATCAGCTGATGGACAAAATAAAGGCTTCACATTAAAGACAAAGAGAATATTTACAAACATTTTTAACATAACAAACAATAATAAAGTGCTTTATTATTATACAAACAACATAATCACTAGTTTTCGTTGTTGCTATGGTTACTAAGTATACAATTATGTTCACAAATATTTTGACATCCTTTGGTATCCTTAATTTAAAACTGGAGTTCAAAAAGAGGACGTAATAGCGAGTCAGCAAAGACTTTAAAAACTGTGTTCAGGCCTCACATAAAACCCAAGCGTTAGACTTCGCTTTAACCTAAAAGTCAAACCCGAAAAGTCATTCTTCATAAGTGCTTTGAGTCGGTCTTCATATTCTGGTCGCTAATTGTTGTCAACCAATAGTTGGATGAGTTATGTAAAGAACTTTTAATGTTTAAATGAAATCAGAATTTTATAAAATATTAGACTTTTTAAACAATAATAAATTTGTGTTTAATATCATTTGATTTATTGATCATTCGGTTCAATGACTACAAATTTAATGTCTTCGTTTGAATCAATGGTCTTAAAAGTGTCTTCATTTGATTGGTTAGAATGTGTTTTATTTTCAAGGCTTGAATTTTGCTCTTTGATTGTCTCATCTGTACTCTCATTGGGGGTAATGTCTGTGATGTTGTCCTCATTCTTGTGATAAAATGATGATATCATTCGATCGATTTGTTCCACAGAATAGATGTCGTTGTGGTTGAGTTCTAAGTGTTGACGCAATTCTGAGAAGGAATTGGTGGCAAACATACAGTGCTTGCAATTATAGAGATGTCTTCCCTCGTGTTTTTTGCTCTTCAATACATGTTTGCGAAGGTTTTCGTGATTATTGCAAGAATAGGAACAAAAGGGACATTTGAATGGTTTGGAACCGGTATGGATACGCATATGACGGGTCAGGTTTGAGCAAAGACTCGACGAGTAGTCACACACTTGACATTTGAATGGCTTTTCTTTGGTATGTCGTCTGTAATGCTTACGATAACTCCATTTGGATTTCGCGGTATATTCGCACTGATCGCAGGCGAAGGGTTTGTCGTCGCTGTGAGTCCTCTGGTGTTCGAGCAATTGGTGGTGATATAGAGTCATATAACGACAGCCTTCAAACTCACATTTGAATCTTCGGGTGTTCTTCGGCAGATGTATTCTAATGGTATGCGCTTTAAGCGATTCCTTGTCGAAGAATGAGGCGCCGCACACATCACACGAATGGCTTTTCTCCCGATCTGTTGTGTGAGTCTTCAGATGCTTTTTATAGCCCCTGTCTGTGATAAAAGAGAGGCCACAGAACTCGCATTTGAAGACCGCCTTCTCAGGAAAGTGGCGCTTCTCATGCAATACGAGTGACTGTCGGCGCGTAAACTCTTTATCACAGGTTTTACATTTGAATGGCTTTTCAGAGGTATGGATATAAACATGTTTTCTAAGCAATAGCTTAGAGAAGCACTGCTTACAAGTGGGACACTTCAACCTCAACGATGTCTTCGAGTCATCGGTGGTAAATGAGTGGTTAACCGAATGCAGAATCATTTCTCCCTCTGAGTCGGTCTGAAAACGACATTTCCCACATTTGATTCGACCCTCACTATTACAGTGTGATTCAACCAATTCAGGGAACGGAAGGCTTTCCTCAATAGATTCAATCAAATTATGGCTCATTTTCATGTGTTCCGAAAGAATTGTTTTGGTCTCAAATTTTTGATCACAAATATAACAATGAGTTGAATCTGATTCGTGACTGTTATCCGAGACTTCTTTGCAATACAGCTGTTCCTCAAAACTCTGTTTTCTGAGACGCCTTTTCTCACAATTAGCCAAAATGTTTGGCTTTTCTCCAGAAACGACAATCGGTTCACACTTTTTACCCATAGTTTTAACCGATGTCTTACTTCTTGAGTCCACTTTTCTAAGACCTGTTCCTCTCTTTGAAACACTTTTAATTGATTTGACTTCAGATTTGTTGTCAATATTTGTATTCATTTTATTTGTTTATTATTTAAAACACATTAAAAAAATATTCGTTCATTAAATACGTCAACAGAGGGGAAGCCTTAACGCCCCCCTATATGGCTAAATAAGACTTTGGTAAATTCTGCCGGGCTATTAAATACAAATAACCAGACATCAAATTAGGACATAAAAAGTCAAATATTTTATAAATTTCTGAAGTTTTTATTCAAACATTTATTTAATGAAAAGATTACAATAAATGACTGCCTATTGACTCAAAGTTAAACATTTGACAAATGTTTTAGAGTTTAATCAATGATTAGAATTAAATACAAAACTATTTTAAGAAGCGATCCATTGATTAGTAATTGAAATCCTCTTCAGTTTCCTCGTCTTCTTCTGTTCTCTGTTGGACAGGCATTTCAGCCAACAGTTGAGTCTGTTCTTCAGGTAATAATACAAATCGCGGGGCTTTAAACCAATTGTGAGGAAGGGGTTGTCCAAAGTGATGGATCATACACCTGACCGGCACCTTCTCCTGTTCGTTAATAGTGATATGAACGGCCAAATCTTTGCCTTCTTTACCGGCGATGTCGGGCCCACTAATTGGTGTTTCGGGTATTTCTATATTTTCTTCAGACACTACATAACCGGCTTTCCTGAGCGCAGCTTTAATGTGCCATTTTTGAAGCACCCATTCCTGTTTGTCATTCAATTCAACCAAAACTACTTCTTTGGCTAAACGTCGAACTGTGGACATAACGAAAGCAGATGAGGGCCCGACGGTGTCCTTCGCTCCCGATTCGATCAAATCTTTATATTTCTTCAAATTGTAATCACAATAATAATCTGCTTTTTTGGCCGAAATCAGTTGAAAGCGACCGAAAGGGACGTCAACCTCAACGATATTTCCGGGAACTCCTAATTCTTCGACGTGTTGCAGAAGAATGACTTTCATTTTACCGTATTTTCTGGTGTTTGTGTCCTCCACCACATCATATATACAGTCAGTCGGTTCTCTCGGTTCGGCCCGACTCTGCGGGTCATTGAAAAAGGGGCCGACAATGAAAGGACTCTTCAGTCTCTGCATATAAAGTGGTCGTACTTTCCGTTTCAGTATAATAACGGTTCGCATCTGATTGTAGTTCACAAATGACTTCATTGTAGACATCGATAATATTCTTCTGATTATCATTTTTGGACACAATTTTGATTCAAAACAATCGGAGAAATATGAATGTTTCGCCAAACTATAAGGGCTGGGGTTGGGGTAGAAGTCGGGGGAGCAGAGCATAAACCAAGCGTAACGTCCAGGAAATGAATGAATACGTCATTAATGAACTACTTTGTGGTTAAAGTGATATTAAGGCACTTCACTACGAAAAGTCATTTTTAAAAGAGGTGTTTGCGGTAATTAGAGGTGTCGGCAGTGACTGTCACTATAGATAGGAGCATATGAATAGTATGCATACATTTTATGAACCCAGTTTTTGTCATGGTTACATAATTGGATGACACCTCTAATTATGGCGAACACCTCTTTTAAGAGCTCCTTTTGCTACTGTAGTGCCTCTAATCAGCTGAAAATAAGTCAACAAATATGTCGTCAAAGAGTCATACAATTGACTGAAATGTCTTTGATTTTTAATTTTTGAACCCTTTTATTGATAAGTATTTTATGTGTTTTCGGATCTTTTAATTGTTTTTATAGACAACAAATGCTTTGATTTCTTAACCAAATCTCAAACGTTTGACAAATGAATGGAGAGATTAGTGTTTAACTCAATTAAATTCATTCCGTTTTCAAAATCTTTCATCAATTTTATAGGTTTTGTATTGAAATTGATTTCAAATTCATTTTATTAATGATTTGAATCTGTTTTGCAGTCATTTTGATATTTATAATAAATGAAAGCCAATCAACGAATGGTAAGAATGAGAGCCACAAGAGTTTGGAGATCTTCAATGTTATCCTCTCTAATGAGGCCCGAAGTGAACCCAAAATTGGTCCAAATGTTGGGGTCGTAACCCATCCCTCAATCCCTTTGGTTTTGCCAAAAGAGATACCAAATGATATCTGCGAAAGAGGTGTTACTTTGACCGATACTTCGGGCGCTATTCAGAGCCCACATTATCCCAAAGGATATCACAATAGGACTTCCTGTCAGTGGTTTATCAAAGCCTTAAAACCCGATCATATCATCACAATTAGGTCTGAATTGACTCAATATTTGTGACATTCAACTCATGTTTGCTTTCAATACAATAGTTTCGATGATTTGGATATTGAAGTTCCGACGGATTCTGACAAATATTGCGCTCAAAACCCGAATCAAGACATTTGTTGTTATTATTCGTGGATTAAAATCGGTTCCGAATCGGATACGGAACGCAAATATTGTGGTCGGAGTGAAGATAACGGCCTTATTTTGAAGCCATTCATCTCTTCATCGAATCAGACATCCATTAAATTTCATACCGCTATCCGAGTCCGGGGCGGCCGAGGCTTCCATTTGTCTTATATTATTGGTCCCCAGAAGTCACCGAAATGTAAATCCGATGAATTCCATTGCGTTAACCGAAAGTGTATTCCAAGCAAATGGCGGTGCAATCGAAGAGACGAATGCGGCGACGGTTCCGATGAACACAATTGTGAAGACATTTGTTTGACCGCAAATCAAATTAGATGTGGAGCTGTTAGTGACTTAAATGGAGGTTCCGTCGGGTGCTATACCTTTCCTACTCAGAGATGTGACGGAGTTTTTAACTGTGAGAACGGTGCGGACGAAAGAGGTTGTGGAGGCTGTCCTCAAGACATGTATGTGTGCAGAGCTGGAAATTCGTGTTACAGTGAAGTGAAGCGATGCGACGGAACTATTGATTGCAGTGACTCTACAGATGAACTCAATTGTGGCACTTGTGGTCCCAATAAGACTCAGTGCGGAACCACTGGTTTGACCCATTGTTATGACCCTTTCAATCAAAAGTGCAATCGAGTGCTCGACTGTCCTAATGGTGAGGATGAGATGGGATGCTTCCGGGGCTGTCATAATAAAATTCTGTGCACTTCTGGTACCGGTTGCTACTCACTGGAGGAGCGCTGTAATGGTGTCCCCGAATGTAATGACTATTCAGATGAGAAGAACTGTTCGTTTGAGTTATGTAAGGCAGAGCGCGGGAGCTTTCTCTGTGGGAATGGCAGATGTATTCGTGCCGTTTGGTTAGTATTGCTTTCTATTAATCCAATTTGACATTAAATACACTCTTCTTGTCATTCAAATAATGTCTTATTTACTTCACTCATTCATAGCATCCTTTCCTTAAGTGCTTTAATAGTTCCTTAAAATTATATCTTCTGACAGATAGATATCTTTTATGATACAAACATTTTCTTTCCGAACATTGAATTTTATAGTTACCTGGGATTCAATAGAATCTAATGTAGATTTTGTTAGCATGGTCATTATTTACTGACTTAATAATTCAATTGTATTTATAGAAATTGAGTGCAAATATGATATAATTCTGTATTAATAAGTTATATGTCTTTCCCCTAACTATAGGACGTGCGACCGATCTAATGACTGTTCCGATGGGACGGACGAAATGAATTGCTTGAAGAACAGTGTGATTACGGCCGCAATAATGGGTTCATTGATTTGCGGTCTTTTGCTGGTCATAGCAATTAGTTGCACGTGTAAACTAATAGCACTCAGACAAGTGGAGCGCCACCACTCCAGCTCTCATACCTCTCCATCACATATATCTCATAATTATGACAGAAATTACAGTATAAATGGTTTTACTGGCGATTCGGACACTCCTCTGTTCCGTTTAGAACACGGCATCTTTTTCAGGGAACCGCCTCCCAGTTATGCCACTGCTGTTGGGGGCTATCATTCGGATAGAAATAACTCATATATCGAACAAATTCGACAAATCCGAAGACAACGTCGACTTCGACGGAACAGACGTCGACCGCCAACTCCACCACCGCTTGATTTCGCCGACGGCGACACCGATCAGAATTCAAGCAATTCGAGCACAACGGCTGTGATTATCCCACACTCGGGTGTCTCCACTCCGACGCCCAGCCCTACAAATAACAGCGAAACTCAAAACCAAACTAATAATCATAAGAATACGGAACAGATTAAAGAGGAAGTGGCGGTCGGTTTACGGGTAGGCGCCGACCAAAGCCAAACCACTTCGAATGACTCATCCAATTGTGAGCCTTTGAATCCAATACTGTCTTCAAATTCAGTGAACATAGAGTTAGAGAGCATTCCGTCGTTATCTCAAAGTGATTGCGATTCACAACCACTTATTCGATGACTTTTATTACTTTAAACTTATTTTGCGTTTATTTGCTTTCAATTTATGATTACTTTCTTTCAAAACTTAATTACAGATTATTGTATGCATTGATTGTAAAAAAGCATTAATTATATAAATATTACTAATTATTGTATAAATATTATGTTTAATAATAATAATTATAATAATTACCGTTATTTTGTTGAAAACTAATCTAAAAATCGA